>CABHPH010064101.1:3205-53815 GCA_902168325.1 Peromyscus nudipes
AGAGAGAGAGAGAGAGAGAGAGAGAGAGAGAGAGAGAAGGGGGCAGAATTTGTGGTCTCTAGATAAAGATTCCAGGTTGGCCTTGAACTCACAACTCTCCTACTTCACTGTCCTCAGTAAATGTAGTAAAATCTGGGTGAAGGAATCATGGCTGAATTTTACTTTTTTCTTTTTGATTACCCAAAATTTGTAAATTTTTTTGTAACTTTTGTAGCTTAGGTTCTATCATTTCTAGAAACTGAATATGAAATTATTTTAATTAAGAAGATACCCTTCAAGGGATTTTGAGTGGTGCAACGACAGATCAGAGGAACTATTACTCTTTCTAGGACAACGTGTCTCATTCCTTTATTCTTTCAACACCCTCTCATTAGCCAGGTGTGTTTGCTTGTTGACAACTGAGGACCAAACTAAGGGAGCAGTTCTACCCTGGAGCAGGAAGCCCCTGCCTCTGTCTCACTTGGACTCTTTCCAAGTACCACACTCACAGGAGTCATTTAAGGCCTGTCGATTTACTCCTTTGCCCTCCAACGCATGCGCCTGAGTTCCTGAGCCCAGCACATCTAGTCTCTTCCTATGGGTTTGGCTGTTTGGTACTGACTTGGACCTAATATAGCAGCTATTTAGAATCCAATTAGCTCTACTTGCCTCTTGACTGGATGCTGCATATGCTGTGCACACAGTAGGTGCTTTATAAAGATATGCTAAACCTGGGGCACAGAGGTATAATTTCACTCTAGGGCCTGCCTGCAACTTCCTGTTCTTTTCCTTGTAGCCTAAACTGGCAGGTAAGCACCCAAGTCCTGAGGACTCACTCACATATTTGAGAGTCTTGAAGTAATCCAGACACTAAAATCAAAGCCTAGGGGTAACACATTCTTCTCAGCCTGGGTTTGGCCTCATTGCAGTTGACCTTTGCCATTTCCCACCTCAGCATTTTGATATGGAAACTCTACTGTGAGGGTGTGTATCAGAATTCAAAGCAGTTGTCTAGAATTCTCTAGTCATACTCAGGTGCAAGCACAGTAGTGTCCAGAGCATTTTAAATTCATATATTTCCTTTAAATACTACACATCAAAAAAATCTAATGCACAAGAAAGAGAAAGCATGATTTGACTTGCAAACTGTGACGTTGTGGGGAAGCTGAGAAGAAATAAGTTATGAGCAATGTTCAGAGGGAAACTTGATCCCAAGAGCTGCTAACCTTTGGATCTGAAAATTAGCCATGCCCAAAACATGCTTCCCAATACCTTTCTCTTTTGATTGCTTGGGTGGAATTATTTCTGTAGAAGGATCTGGTTAAGCTGACTCATTGCTATTTATAAATCAAAGCCAAACATATTCTTCTCTTCTGAATGTTAAATTTGACGTTAGCTACTCCACATTGTTTCAAGCACAGAACTGTGCTCCTGGTAGCATCCACACAAAGACCTCAGGGGCCTTTGTGAATGATTAGAGTCCAGATGACCTCTCTTCTCTGTTGTTCTCCGCAAGAGCCTGAGGCAGGGTGCTTATCATTTCTGCTATCTCCATTTCAAAGAGTCAGAGAAGGCTTACTGAAATCACACAGTTACACATCTGCATAGAAAAAAAGACTGATATTCTACTATGTACAATATGTGTGCTCCATCTTTCCTGCCTGAAGATTTTTGCCTCCTAAAATCAGAAAACTGGTATTTAGTCTGCTAACGAACCCATCTGAGCAGGGACTAGCTGCCTCACAGATGAAAGCATGAACAAAATTCTCTCAAAGATTCGCACTTATTGAACGTCTACTGTGCTCCAGGTTAAGCACTAATAAATCAACATACGTAATTTGCCTTCACCAAATTAACAGACCTCATTCTGAGATCCCCCCCCCAACAAAGAACGACTACCTTCCTTTGTGTCCCTTTGTAGTGCTCAGATGCCACATACCTTGCCAATGTTTTGAACGGTTCCCATTGTTCATCTGTCCTGTTCACAGAAGACTGCTTCCTCGAGCCAAGTTCCCTACCAGCTGCTGACCTTTTCCATCGTTCCCTGCACTCATGACAGCTAATAGAGTGGCTCTAAAAAGACGAGCCTTAAAGAATGGATGAAGTGATCAAATTTACAGGCTCTTCACCCCATCCAAACTAGATAAGAGACACTTTCAGTGCTAGGAATTGAACACAGGGCTATACACACGTCTGGCAAGCATTCTACCGGTAACTGAGCTACATTGCTAGTACTTTTTTTAGATTTGAGTTTTAGGCAAGATCTTGACAATTTGCCTAGTCTGCTGCCCTTGAACTGTCTCTGTGTTCCCAGGCAGGCCTTGAACTTTTGATATTTCTTCTTTAGCCTCCCAAGCAGCTGGAATTAGAGGCATGACTAGTCTGCAACCCTAAGCACGTTGCTTCTGCACCCCTCCCAGCTGCTCATCTGTTGAGTGAGAATGTTGCTACCACCCATTTCATTGTGGATTTCAGTGGGGGACGCCTGTAGAATTCCTAGCCTAATACCTGGAACACAATAAACATTCTTTCAACACATACTAGCTATTATCACTATCATTTAGGTTGGAAAAGAGTTCAGGGATCATTGTGGGCTAGTGGACAATGGGTCGATGTTTAGGGGCATCTAACTGGAACATCTGGAGGGCACATGACTTTGCTATAAGCAGCTTTACCACTTTAGGAGGAACTCCTATTTTGAGGCTTATGCAGAAAAAGACTTTATATTGCAACTGTTTTAAATTTACTATTTGCAAATGAACAGGTAAAAATTACACGTATTTATCATGCCCAACATGACATTTAAAATATGTATACACTGTGGAATGATTAATTAGAGCTAATTAACATATGCATTACCTCACATATTTATCATCGGGACAGCTTTTTTAAATGAAGTTTCCCTTGCTGTTTTGGTTCTGGTTTTTGGTCTTATTCCAAAGCAATATGTGCTTATTAAAAAAGCAAGGTATTAGGCATGATGATGCATGATGGTACACACTTTCAGTTTCAACTATTTAGGAAGTCCCAACTACTTGGGAGGCTCACCTGAGTTTTAGGATTCCAGATCAGCCCTGGCAATACAGTAAGTTATTATCTCAAAAAAATGGATAAACAAATAAATCTGGGATGAACTGAGTATGCTAATATACATCTGGAGTCTCAGCATTTGGGATGTGGGGCAGGAGCATCAAGCGTTCACGACCAGCCTTGGTTATATAGTGAGTTCATTGAGCTTAAAGGGTAACCTGGGATAGATGAGACCCTGTCTCAAAAAAATGAGGAAAAAAGTAAATAGAAAAAAAAAAAAGAGCCGGGCGTTGGTGGCGCACGCCTTTAATCCCAGCACTCGGGAGGCAGAGGCAGGCGGATCTCTGTGAGTTTGAGGCCAGCCTGGGCTACCAAGTGAGCTCCAGGAAAGGCGCAAAGCTACACAGAGAAACCCTGTCTCGAAAAATCAAAAAAAAAAAAAAGAAATTACATACTCATAATCTCATAAGTCAGCCAATCTAATGACCGTATAATAAAGCTTTTAAAATAATTCTTGATGTATGTCACCTAATTCTTTAGTGACAAACTTTTTAAAAGCTTAGTACTGCATCATAAATGCTGCCCATGTAAGCTGTCTTCTCCTCTTAGCAATTGCAATCAAAATTAAGATGAATATCTTCACACAAAAAGAAGTACACACATCTATATACACAACCTTAACTATTCCTTTAGGATAGATTTTTTTCTTCCAGAAATTCAAATCCCTCAGCTAATTTAAGGCAGTTTTGGTTGTTGTTGTTATCGATTGTTTTAGTGTTGCTTGAGACACAGAGCTAAATAAAATTGACACATTTTAGAAAAGATTTTTAAGTGCTGAACTCCAAATCCAAGTTGCAAAAAGAAGACATGACAGTGAACGACTTTGCTGCTTGTGAAACAGTGACGGGATGTTCTGAGGCCAAACTGGGCAGCTCTGCAGCCAGTACATTGCCCTTCGCCCCTGACTTGTCTTTCCGTGTATTCGTGTGACCTTGGGCTCAAATGTAACCTTGCTGAACGTTAATTTCTTCATATGAATTGCCTGCCTTGTCTTTTGCTCCTCTCTCCTGTCTCTACCCTCAGCACTCTCTTTCCTCACCATTCAGATCACTCACCACCTACCCCGGCTTCCTCCTTTGTCTCAAGACCATCTTCAGCTCTGCTCCCTCAGCCCCCAACTCCCCAGCACATGCCTAAATAATTAGCACTGGTCATTTAGGGCTCAGGTCAGACACAGCTTCCTCCAGAAAGCCCCATGTGACCATCTCTAAGGTGCCAGGGAAAAAAAGCCTATTTTGATAGATTCCACACTATGTACATTTTAATTCTTCCACCGGTCTATTCAGTCCTTCACTGCCACTGCGGTGCCTGGAATTAGTAAGGACTCCTAAGTTCTTGTTAAATGAATGACAAATGGATGAAGGAGTATAATCATTCCCGTCTCCCAAACTTACTAAGTACTGATTGTGTGAAATAAGTGGGACCTCCAGGAAGGTGAGGAAATGGTATCTCATAGCTTTGAAGGCAGTTGACAGTAACTTTGTGACAAGACTTTTCAATCACTTCAAACATCCTGAGTGCAGAGTTCTGCAGAACCTTTGTCTTTCCCTAAGTCGGCTGAAAGGTGAATTTCAACCTCATAAAAGGAATCTCTGAGGACAAAGGGCTGCTTGTTCAAGACAGCTAAGCCCTACGATTAGCAGTGAGGCGCCATGCCTAAATGTTTCCAGGGCCTGGGGTCAGCTCATTCTAGACAAAATCCATTTTCTGGCCCCACACCTTGGACCCAGAAGACAGAGAGGAAGTTGGGGAGAGAGGAAAAGGGGGAATAAAGAAAACTGACCTGCAAAGAGACTCCGGTGGTGTCGGGGGCAGGGGCAATAGCTGCTGTGTTAAGAACTAGACAAGCTGTGCGTCAGCCAGTTCCACAGCCTGCAGAAGTTCTCCTTCAAATGCCTGACACTTTGCAGGTTTCCTCAGTGCTGCAGCCTCCAGCAGATCTTCTCAGAAGCACTTGGTCCTCGTGGCCCATGGACCAGCTCTGTACTGCCTACCTCCTGGGGTACAGAACTCTGAAGGCCAGATCTCTTAGTGGTAGAGATGCTCTACCCAAATGTTGTCCAGCTCTGTCGGTCAGGCACAAAGCTGTTGAGTGACACCAAGTATCACAAAGGCTAGCACTGCTCTCTGACACTTGGCTGGCAGGCTTCAGGCCCTTATTAGGAAATAGCTGGGCCACTCCTGTTACCCCCAGTTAGTCCTGCCCCCAGGGCCATACCCTTCTGACCCCAAGACATTGGACTCCCCTCAATCACTTTGAACATTTTATTTCTCTGTGTGGCAGTTGTCAACTTCATTGTCTTAAAGGACAAGTTGAAACTAGATTCTAAGATGGTGATGTGTTTGTGTTCCTGACAGGTCAGACAATGGGGCAAATACAGGATTGCGGTCCCTGGAGAAGAGAGAAATGCATATAGAATTCACTGGAATCTTGCTTGTCGGCAACAGAGTGCTTGGCAAAGATTGGGGGGGGGGGCTCAGCTAGGACTCCTCAGCACCAGGATGGCAGAAACAGCAGGCAGGGGCCCTGTGCTCTGATGAAAGGTGAGAGGATGGTGTGGAGGTCTACCAAGTTTTCCTAGCGAGATCTGAGCTTGCTTTACCCAGCAGGGCTGCATTAGAGGATTGCCTGACCACGTGCATGGTTACAAGGTGATTGGAAGGGTCTGCACTTGGCTGAGCAAGGGGATTCCCTTTGGCATTCCTATAAAAGGCCTTTTTAGAAGAGACAGAAGGGGCCAGTGGATAAGGATCCAGGCCCTCCCGAGGTTATCCTGTGTTCTATCTGTTTCTCTCTCTTCTATCCTTCTATCTAAATATTTCTCACTTCTCACTCCTCAAGAGTACCCTGGGGAAAAAGTGAAAGGGGGCTTCTCACAGAGAAATGAGTAGGCTCCCACAGGGTGGCAAGGCCTCAGTTAGCTGAAACTCTTTACCGAGGTTCCCATGAGTGCAGACTTGAAGAAACTTCCATCACCCATGGGACTCCAAAGCCAGTTCCCCTGTCCTCGCCCCACAAAGCTCCCTTCAGATCTTCTTGGGACTGGTTCCCTCCTCCTTTCAGTTGTGGAGAGTGAGGAGGCTAGGGAGGGACCAGCTGCAGGCCAGGCCTCTCCTCTGAACTCTGGCAGGAAAGCAGCCTGGCAGCCAGGTGACAGCAGATGAAGGGCCTCCAGTCGAGGGGGGCTGGGCGGTTGGTGGGATGAGCAACACCCAAACCACACTTGGCCTGCTGGCTGCTTGACAGATAGAATACAAGCGTTTTCTTTCTTTTTGAGTTGAATTTATTTTCCAAATCAACCAACCTTAGGCTGTGAGGGACAGAGAAAACTCAGTTCAAACAAAAGCGTTCACTGGGCAGCATTGGCCCCTGTAATGACAAATAAATCCCTGGCAAAGACACTGCTAATATTGTCGACGCTGGGGCTTTATGATTCCTGGCTGATTTTCTGTGACCTGACCTTCCAAGTTCCTTCCTTTGGCCTTCTTTGCACAAGTGGGGGAGGTAGTGAGCTGCTCCAGTCTGTCTGTTTTTCTATCTACAAAACCTTGGTTTTGAGGACCCAATATGGAGAAGTCTGCATGGATCTGCAGGGCAGATTACAAATTTCTGAAAACTCAGGAAGCTTCACTGCTCACACTGCAATTCCAGAGAAAGCCTCCTGCCTAAATACACAAAGCAGCCAAAGTCAATAGTCTGTGACTTGAGTCCTGGTTCACCTATTAAGCAGCAGTGGGATCTTGGGAAACTTAAGCTCCGTATGCAACCATTTCCATGCCTGTACAATGGACGGGAACCTAACATTTCTGACCTCAATGTCTTGGGCTATTGTTGCTCGAACGTAAGTCTCAGGATGTCTGTTCAACATTTAAACTTGGATGGGCCAGTGAAATGGTTTAGTGGGTAAAAACACTTGCCACCAAGCGTGATGGCCTGGGTTCAATCTCCAGGATCAATATGGTGGAAAGAGAGAACTGACACCCTCAAGTTATCATCTGACCACTGCACATGTATCACAGTACATGTTCATACACACACACACAACACACACAAAAGTAATAAGTAAAAATGTAATAATAAATTACATTCAGTCATATCCATGGGCCTCAGTGTAGACTTAGCCATTCTGCTTTCTTATATATGTTAATTTGTAACAACTCTATGAGTGGGTACTAATAATATTCCCTTTTATAGATGAGACTAAACCTGAGTCACAGATAAGTTATAGAACTACACTAGATAATGACACTTGTTTATTTGATTTGTGTGAGAATTATGTAAGATGGAGCATGCAAAACATATCTAGACTATACTGTTAGTCAACACTATCTATGACCATTATTCAGCAATATTGTTGCTATTATTGACTGGGTTAGCATTACTATGAATTGTGACCATGGAGTAATTTACAATGTGGGCAAGTACAAAGGGTTTGCCTGCTTCCATCTACTTCTTCAAAGAAAACTCCTCTGCATTATTTTAGGTAATACTAGACAGTTATTATTGACCCTTGTAGGATTAATTACCAAAATCTCATGGGAAGGGCAGGGCAAATTAACCACTCCCTGAAAGCCCCAGAGGAAGTAAAGAGCTAGGGGAACACAGCTTTGCTTGATGGAGGTGATTGGCAAGCTCAAGGATTCTGAAAAGAAATCCCCACTTGGGGGCAGAAGACTGTTCTGTTGCTTTGTAAAGGGTAGAAATGACAGTTCTGTGAGCAAGGAATGGGAGGTAAACAAGCTTGAGTCCTGAGACCCTGTACCAGGAACCTTACATCTGCTTTTAACCTCTAAGCCATCTCTCCTGTCCCGAACCTTACATCTGCTATCCAATTTATTTTCACATTGGTCTCCCAAGCTAGGTGCTGTGACTATCACCATCTGACTGTTAAGAACACAGGCTCAGGGAGGAGATGTGACCTTCCTGAAGTCCCACTCAAAACTGTAAGAGCTGAGACTAGAATTAAGTCTAAAGCAACTGCAGATGCATTTCATTCCATAGGTCCATCCATAAATCTCAATGGAAAAATTATTATTGTCCCTTCAATGTACTCTGCTCACTCTGGTTCCAGTCTCTGTGGTCAAAGACCCCGAAACATGAAGATTATTGGCATTCCTTCTCACTTGATCCTTTCTCACTCTCCTTCCAGGTCCAAACAGGAGTCATAAAGTGCTTCTAGAAATTCTGCCTCCAGAGCAGCTCATTTCTGGCCTCTTTCTTGTCTGTATTCACCACTGGCTAAATTGACACTTTCTAGGAGAGAGGAAAAGAGGTGTGGGAGCCCACTACCTCACTCAGTTCTTGTGTGGGCCCTTTGGCTGATCATAGATACCCAATCAACACACTAGCCGATTAACTACATAATACTCCAGAGTTTTGTTAATTTTACATGTACATGGAAATCTTCACAGCAGTGAATTCTGAAGAAATGATCACAGCACAAAACACCCATACTATTTCGACAAAGAAGAAGTTGTGAAGTAATAATGTCACAATTTGGTATCTGGACTAGGGTAGTAAATTCTAGGGCCATCCATACAGAGATACACAGCAGATGGATATAGTCGCTATTGGAACTAAACAGATAAGTTAATAAACCAAGCAGGTGCTAATGTCTTCACTTTTTGAGATTGATAGACTCCCCAATTCTCCATCACCTTCAGAAGATAGATCAGACTTCATATTGTCTACTTCAGGTAGACTATATTCTACTTCAGGTAGACCATATTGCCTGAATAATGTCATCAGTATTGAGCCTTGATTTTTCAGCCAATCCCTATCTTCCTTTCAACTCCACCCATCAAACTGACCCTTTCCTTCTGTGAAAAGAGCGTGTTCTGTTCTCTTTTGCATGTCCATCTTCATATTCTCTTTTGCAGTATCACCATTACCCCTTCCTTCTAAGCTCCCACTTTTTACTCTGTGTCCTCCTACTCGACAACCTAAATAGCTTAGTCTTCGGGGGAAATTTCCTGATTTTTTAAGTCTGTTGTGATTCACAGCTGTGATTCAGCTGAGATTCAGATAAGCTCCTCAAGGCCCCACAACTTGTAAGTGCAGATTCCAATTTATCCTGGTTTATCAGACTTAAGATAAACATTATCACATTTACCTTAGTCCTCACAACAATTCAAGATCAAAGAGGATATGTGACTGGCCTAAGACTACAAGTTTCATAGCCTAAAATCCAGGTGCATTTATTATACCAGAGCAATCCTTGTCCCCAGAGTTGGAAAAACATAGCCTTGTAATGTGGGAAAAGAGGTTATCCAATTCACTATTGACCAAATTACAAAAGTTCCCTCACCACTACAAATTGAAAAAGAAACCCCTAGACCAGTAGCTATAAAGTAAATTCCACTACTGAATAAAAAAAAAAATCACTGGGCAGTTCTTTGCTTTTCCATTTGCCTTAGATAATGCTCGGTCCAGACACTGCCTACCCTTTGTCTTTGTTAGCAAATGAGACCTAGTGACCTTTGCTGTGGGCTTTCCAGGGTATCAGATGAGCTGATTAACAATGTTCTCTTACTGTGTAATCCCTGGATGGTCAGCAAGATCACCTAGAAATCAGATAAACGTCAAAGCAGAGATATTTCAACCTCTTGTTTGGATTTTAGTGTCTAGAAACTATCAAGTGAAATGTGGTTTTGAAGATCTAGAAACAATAGCTTCAATGAAGACAAGAATGCAACAGAGGAGAGGAACGTGTAGACGTCAGACCAATTGTGTGATGGGATAACTATTTTATAAAACTCCCCATCTAAAGCTAAGTGGAGCAAACAATTGTAGTTATAAGGAAGTTGCGCTATAGAGACATTCATCAGTCCTATTGGTGTGTATATGGGAAGTGTATTGGGGATTCATAGTCAATGTCAAAATCAAACCTCTAACAGCCCAGAAAAGTTTAGCTTTAGTCATACCATTTTTTCTTTTTTTTCCAGTACTTTTGTTGAAGAAGCAAAATTGAATTTACACTAAAACTTGTAATCACTTTTTGAACCATATGATATTACTCTAAATCTCCTCTCGACCCCCTCACTCTCATCATCCAAAATGTCACCCTTGATCTTCTAAGGATGATCCTAGGGTTGATGCCAGAATTTGACAATGATCAATTTTATGGAATATATATGGGGACTTGAAAAACAAAATGAGATTCTCACTCCATGTTCCTCCTAGGATCATACTTTAGCAGATACATTCTGACAGTGCTGAAGTTCTCTGTCTTGCCCACACTCCCTAAACACGCTTGAAAAATCACAGTGGAAAAGGCCGAGTAATATTTTCAGACGCTTCATCTGTAAAATCAACACACATTGCCTTAGAGCAAAGAAACTTCAAACAAACAGGATGTCCCTGGAGCCAGATGTTCTTCCTAATAATCTAACTAAAGGGATTAACAAGTTAAAGACAGAATAGGACAAACGCACATTAATCACATCAGCAATTCAGCAGGAGGAAAAGGAGTCACCAAGGTCAAGTTAGTGCCCAGCTAGCATGGCTGAGTCTAAAGTATGCCCTTGCTTAAAAAACTTTACTTACCCCTGTGGTAGAGTCAGTTGTGCCCAGAACAGGACCTGGACTTACGAGATCATCAATATTAATTTTTAACTAAATAGTCACATTAATGAATGAGTTAATTAATATTTCAATAATAGGGCTTTGGTGGCTATAGATGCCTTACCAAGCTATTAAATATTAGAGCTGCATATTTATCTCCTCAAACCTGACTTTCCAACATCATTTTGCCTTCTTAGTGTTTAATTAGAAGACCCCAGTGTACATAATCTCACTGTAAATGATGAGCTTGGCATTGAGGATTTATAGTCAGTCTTTGATTTCAGTTCTTGTGGAATGTTAACAAATCAGGCTTCTCAATCTAGAGGCCTGAGACAGATCCAGAATGTTGAGAATATCATAAAGATAATACCACTGGACTTTGGATAAATGGTTCTGAATTTTTATTAACCTTTCTTGGATGATGTTATATTACCTGATAATATATCCTTTTCATATTTATCCTGCTATACGTGCTATACAATTGACACAGATGCCTAACTAGCCACTATTTTAGCTTGTATAATAAATTATTTTCTTTAATCTTATCTTTAAAGGACAATCTTCCCTGGGAAAGATTCAAACCTCCTCAGTTTTCAGTTTGCTATCAGAAAACCTGTCATATGGCTTTCTTCAGCTACGAATAAGCTCTCTTAATTATAATCCCATGCATTGCTTTAACCTGTTTAAAATATGAGTGCTAATATAAGAGAACTTTTTTCAAGTTGCTTTTCTGTTTGTTGTTTTGGGCCAGGGTCTGATGCATCTGAGGCCAGTCTCAAACTCAACATGTAGCTGATGCTGACCTATAATCACAGAACTTTGGAGGTCATAGGACTGTACCTTTTTGGTTGCTCTTATGCATACAAATCAGTGAACAAATTTCCATTGTGGTGTCCCCTGACTTCTAGTGACTGCCTTGATGCATACTTCTTCCATGGGTAAGGAAAGAAGCACTTGTTAATGGTTTACAAAAGCCACAAATGTCCACTGCATGCAAAATTATATATCCTTTGGGGGCAATACAGAATAATGTTCGTGAGCAATGTTTCAGGCCTAGATAGCTACTGGCAGATGAGTTTTCTAAATCCAACTGCACAAGGAAGAGTGGGGGGGATCTGGATTCAAAACCCTCACTCTGTACTTACACACTACATTGTGAAAGTGTATAAGCTCTCTAGCGGTTCTGCACCCCCCGACCCTGTTCTCATTATCATGGTCGTCACCATCGCCACCACCACCACCACCATCAACACTCTGTGTACTGTTGGTAAGGAGACACGTCGTGTCAGATGGTCAGATGCTAAGTCAAGTTCCATTCCCTCACAACAAAGCTGCTTATAGCACTGCAGCCCATGCTGCTGTTCCCACTCAGGACGGCACCATGATTGCTACGCATGATGCAGCCTTCCACAGAGTGAAAGGGATTGGATGCTTTGACACCCGAATTGCTGGGTATCAAATCTCTCCCATTGTCTTTCCAAGGATCACAATGTGTTGCAGCTGGAAAGAGACAATCTGACTTGAAGCCAAATCGGGCTGGCTTCAAGCTGCTGGAATTGGCTCCTAGGGAGGTGGATTCTGTGCAGCTATAGTGCCCTGCTCCTCACTCCCCATATAATTGGATCTGAATTAGAACTGCACATTCATAAAACTCTACTGTCACTTTTTGTCAAAGATTTCTCTTTGAGATGCCTGAAGTATCTATTAAAAATTTAGCCTAAAGCAGTATCTTTTGAATACAGCTCAGTAATTTGGGTTCTGGAGCACTGTACCAGTCCACCACTAGCTAGCAAATGGGGAAATTACTCAAAAGACACTTTCCATCCCTCAAATATACTTCCAAGAAAGAATAGGAAATGCCCCATAACTCTAATGGAATCCATTTGCTACAAAACAAATCATTCAGGTCCGTGGAACTCGAAATGCCTTTTGCACAAAAAACTGAAAGGAAGAGACAGCAAAATAGCAGCCGGAGCCAGAAAGTCATCACCAACAAAACACATGATTCAAATCAAAATCAAATTCCCATTGGAAAAAGTGGGCTACCCTCACACCACACATCACTGCTGAGCTTAGAGTGGTTGTCAGTTTATGTGTAAAAGGAAAAAAAAACACACAACATTTTTGTATGAATTTCATGGAAAATGAACTGTTTGTTCCTTGTTAGTAGCTTATGTAAATATCACAGGAAACAGCGCTTTGGCTTCCAATAAAAAGAAAAGTAGAACATTTCAAAATGCTCATACATAAATCCTGACATCAAATTGCACATATCTTAGGATGTTGGAGTTTGAGCATTAGATGATGTGCTTAATACATTTGTTCTTTCTTGAAGAGATGAGGTATAATTGTATGCAATCATCCAGTAGCTAGGAATTATATTAAGAACTCTGAACTATAAGTACTAAATCAAACTAAATCGTCTCTTATCCTCTTTTTCTCCTTCATTCATGTCGTTGATGCCTGAAGTTCTCATTAGAACTGTAACTCTACTCCCCATAACCCATAGGTTTTCCTCAGAAAAGGAAGGCAGCTTTCCCCTCTCATTTCCCTCAGAACCTACTCAGACTCACAGATAAATAATTTCAATGATCAATAATGCCTTATTGGGTAGTAGAACTAAGTCGTTTGCTGCCTTTTCACAAATATTTGGAGTATTTTTCAAATCTGTTTTCAATGTCCCTTGAGAAAAGAGAGCATGTTCTAGAAGAAAGGTTAATGGGAAAACATGAGCCACATCATGACATTAAATACAGACTTCTTTTCCAAATCTAAAAACCACAGTCCTCCTTCATTCGGTTCTAAAGAAGACATAACATCCCTGGCTAATGGGCTGTCCACAAATGACCATTATTGAATGAATAATAAAGGAATAATAGCGACGTGATTTCCACTTACATCAACCACAAAAATCTTCTGGGAATCATCCAAAAACTGCACTTTTAAGTGGAGCATCCTCGGCGAGGCCGTTGGGCTGCAAGCAGATTCAGAATGCTGTGACAGGAAGGGGCTTTCCTCAGGAATCTCACTCTCAGCTGGATGCTGAGCACTCGGGTGCCCCCACCCCCAGCCAGACATCCCTACTTTCAGCTGGGCCACTTCTATTAGCTTGAAGTAAAGCACACCCAAGGGCGTTTGCACTGCTGAGTGCTGGGGATCAATAGCATCCAGGCAGTCTCCTCTTTGGTCCCCAGGAAATCCAACTGGACCTTAAACTCACTGCCTTTCTGCAGAGAAAAGGAAAACAGCGAGGAAACAGTTGTGGTTCTGTTTCTTCAAAAGAGAGCCATTTGGAAACACTTGCTTCTGATTCTCAGAAGCAGAGAGATTAGAGTTAGTCTCATTTTATACTAGAGGGGCCATGGCTGAGCTAAGAAGCCACATGAGCTATGCTTTACATTTTAAAAATACATCTTCTCTTGATTATTTTTGAATTCACCTGATTTATAAATGAAAACTGATATCCGTATCCTTAGATATCCTTTATCCATATATGCTTTCAATTGTTTTGAACATCCATAACTTAGAGATGAAAACCATACAGCCAAGAAAATATAGTAAGCTTCATTTCTATCCTGCCTGCTTCATTCTATGCCACATACCCATCACAATAATCAAACCAATCCGTTTCCTGTCTTGCAGTTGTTTTACATTCAGTGTTTATACAAATACCATGCAAGCCAATCCAAATGTATTTTTCCTATGTAGACAGCAGGCTATTATTATGCTGTTCGCTCCTTGTCTTTCTTACCTCATAGTCCATAGCGCTCCATCCGCAGTGCCTACAGAGCTTCCCCCTTTCTTCACACAGTGGCATTCTGTATTGTGTAGACAAACCGCTGTGTACTCGACTGCTCTGAAATCCTTCTTTCTGCCTCAACAGGGCTGAAATAAACATTGCCATACATGTCATTTCCCATGATTCTAGATCTGTCTCTCTAACAGATCTCCAGAAAGTGAGGTTGCTGATCAAAAGTAATGCCATGCTAATTTTGCTCATCATTTCTAGGTTTCCTTTCATAAGGGTTGTTGTCTGAATTGTCGCCCAAAATGTGAATAATTCTGAAACTTTGGGGATGGGATTGGTCCGAAAGAGATTGTAAGAGGTCATTAAATTCAAACGAGGTTATTGAGGTGAATTCTGACCCAGACCCAGAGAAGAGAATAGACAGATAATACACCAAGAATTCAAGATATGGGGAGGAGGAGACAGCCACCTAGAATCCTTGGGAAGTCGTCTCACATGTCCTGGAAACACCTTGAGCTCACATTCTACCTCTGATATAGGAGAAAATGAATTTCTGTTATTTCCGTCACCTCATTTCTAATCCTTCATTCTGGAAGCACAGCAAATAGTGCAGTGCTTGTATGATTTGCAGTCCTCACAGCAATGGAGGGGTGCAGTGGTTTGTCCACAGTCTGGACAAAAATGTGTGCTGTTCAAACTGGGAGGTGACAAGAAAAGCAATCTCAGCAAACCCTGAACTTCAGTTAATTCGAATTAAAATCTCTAAAGAGCATGTTAATTCAGCCCGGCACTGGCGGTGCATGCCTTTAATCCCAGCACTCGGGAGGCAAAGGCCAGTGGATCTCTGTGAGTTTGAGGACAGACAGGGCTACACAGAGATATCCTGTCTCAAAAAAAAAAAATCAGACACTGGATGAGAGTTCGATCATGACAGCCAGGGTGTTAGGCACTGGACCTGCCTCGGCTGAGTCTACCAGGCTGGACTGACTCCCCAGGGGAGACCTTGCCTTGAAGGAGGTGGGAATGGGGGGTGGATTGGGGGGACAGGGCTGGGGGGTGGGAGGAGGGAGGACGGGGGAATCTGTGGCTGATATGTGAAATTAAGTTAATTATAAAATAAAAATATTAAAAAAATCATGCCAATTCCTTCTAGGGGTGTGACCAATCTGCCTTTTAAAATATCTTTACTTTATTCTCTTTTCTCCTCCATTTCTAGAAACGTTTGTTTGGTAAGTTAACGAATGTGTGGCCAGTTATAGAGTGCCTGTCTAACATATGTGGACTTCGGGGTTTGATCCCCAGCACGGCAAAAGAAAGAAATGAGAAAAACAGCAAACAAACCAATAAATACAAAAGTAAATGAAGTCACAAACATATCATATGTCCTCTGTTAATTTTGCTTATATTGTGTGTCTCGTGAGAAACTTCTTGTTTTTGTATAATTACATTTCTCAATTATTTTAAAAATAGTCTCTGGATTTTATAATTATGTTTTATTTAGTGTGTGTGTATGTGTGTGTGTAAGAGATAGAGAGAGAACTATAGTGAGGGTGTGGAGGTCAGAGGACCAGCAGTGGGAGTCAGTTCTCTTTCCACCATTCGGATTCTGGAGATCAAACTTGGGTCATCAGGTTTGGTGACAATCACTTTTATGCACAGAGCCATTTTACTGGCCCTAGGCTCTGGATTGTGTGCAATAGTTTAAACCACTTTCTTCACCTCAAAATTTGATTTTGGAAATTGTCTTGGTTAGGGTTTCTACTGCTGTGATGAAACACCGTGACCAAAAGGCAAGTTGGGGAGGAAAGGGTTTATTTGGCTTACACTTCCACATTGCTGTTCATCTCTAAAGAAGTTAGGACAGGAACTCCAACAGGGCAGGAACCTGGAGGCAGGAGCTGATGCAGAGGCCATGGGGGGATGCTGCTTACTGGCTTGTTCCCCTGGCTTGCTCAGTCTGCTTTCTTATAGAACCCAGGACCAACAGCTCAGGGATGGCACCACCCACCATGGTCTGGGCCCTCCCCCGTTGATCACTAAATGAGAAAACACCTCACAGCTGGATCTCATGGAAGCATTTCCTCAGCTGAGGCTCCTTCCTCTCTGATGACTCTAGCTTGTGTCAAGTTGGCACACAAAGCCAGCCAGTACAACTGACCCCTTGTCAACTTGTCACACAAACACATCACTGTTAAGCCACAACCCCTCCTTTCTTACATCCTCAAGATCTCATATTACAAACATAAACTTCAGAAGTCCCACAGTCTTTACAAATTCAAACATATTAAAAATTCAGTCCCTTTAAAATAGCCAATATCTTTTAAAATCCAAAATCTTTAAAAATTTAGTCTCTCAACTGTGGGCCCCAGTAAAATACTTTCTTACTTCAAGAGGGAAAAGTCAGAGCACAGTCACAATCAAATCAAAGCAAAACCAAATTCCAACTGTCCAAAGGCTGGGATCCACAAACAATCTTCTGAACTCCTCCAAAGTCACTTCTCCAGCTCTACCCTCTGCAGCACACATAGCCAAGATCAGCAACAGCAATGAAGTGGAGCCAGCTAGAGCCTCGAAGTCGAGCCGTGTGCTCCAGCTGGCTCCACTCCATTGCTCTTGCTGATCTTGGTGGTCATCCCATGGTATTGGCATCTCCAAAATGCTGGGGTCTTCTGCTGCAACTGGGCTGCACTTCACCAATAGCCTCTCATAGGCTCTCTTCATGGTGCCAAGCCTCAACTTCTTTGCATGATCCCTTCAGTCCTGGGCCTTCAACTGCCACTGAGGCTGCACCTTCACCAATGACTTTTCACAGTGCCAAGCCTCAGCTGCTCTCCTTGACCCCTTCATGCCTTTAAAACCAGTACCACCTGGGTGATTCCTACACTCTACCAAATCCAGCTGCCAGCACAAGGTACAATCTTGGCCACCTCTGGAACACAGCTTCTCTGTGCTTTCATGAAATATTTCCCAGAAGATTTACCCTCAATGATGCTGGTCTCTTTTTAATCGCTGCCAATTTCTTTGCTCCAACTGACCAGCATCAAGTATCCGAGCAAAGCAAAGTTTCGCTTTAGTAGTTCTGGTGTCTTGTTAATCACAGCCGATTCTTCAGCCCCAGCTAACCAGAACCACCAAATCTTAATTCAAAATAACAAATGGCCCTGATAAAGTCTTTAAATTTTCCTCTGAAACTTCACAAGCCAAGCCTCCATCTTCTGCACTGTTCTCAACATTCTTATCTTCCAAGTTCCTAAAGAACATCCAACTGAGCTCTTGACACTCAATGGTTCTTCTAGCCCAAAGTTCCAAAGTCCTTCCACAAACCTCCCCAAAACATGATCAGGTCTGTCACAGAAATACCCTACTCCTGGTACCAACTTGTCTTAGGGTTTCTATTACTGTGACAAAACACCTTGACCAAAAAGCAAGTTTGGGAGGAAAGGACTTATTTGGCTTACACTTCAACATTGCTGTTCATCATTGAAGGACATCAAGGATAGGAAATCAAGCAGGGCAGGATCCTGGAGGTAGGAGCTGATGCAGAAGCCATGGAGATAATCCTGCTTTACTGGCTTGCTTCTCCTGGCTTGATCAGGCTGCTTTCTTATAGAACTCAGGACCAGCAGCCCAGGGATTTCACCACCCTCCATGGCCTGGGCCCTCCCCCATTGATCACTAATTGAGAAAATGCCTTACAACTGGTTCTCATGGAGGCATTTCCTCAACTGAGGCTCCTTCTTCTCTAATGACTGTAGCTTATGCCAAGTTGACACACAAAACCATCCAATATAGTAATTAAATGGTTTTCTTTTAATTCAAATCTTTGATCTATTTGGGTTTTGTCCTGATGTATGTATGATGTGATGTGTGAATTTAACTTTTTCTAAATGACTACCAAGTTTTTCAGACATTATTAATCAGAAAGTTCATTTCTACTTCTATTGATTTGGGAAGCTGTATTTAGCAAACACAAAAATCTGTACTTGATCTATTTGAAGTTTTTATTGTCTTCCATCCATTCACAAATCTCCTGGTTTAGTTTTTGGGACTCTAGAGTATGTTTTAATATCTAGTGAGGTTAAGGCATGCTCCCTTACTTTCTTTTACACAATTCTCTTGTTTTATTCCTGTTTACTTATTTTTTTGTACACTATAACCTTATCCAGTTTCAGGCAACAAATATTGTGTATTATGTTAGGATTATAATTTTGCTTAAGGATAATTGATATCTTTATGATGATGAGTGGCAGGCTATGTTTTTCTACTGTTCAGGCCTACTGTATAAATTTGTTGTATTTATTGCTGTGTTGTATGGGCACACATGTTGAGCTCAGAGGACAAATTCCAGCGGTCAATTCTCTCCTTCCACTGTAGGTTCGGGGAATCAAACTCAGGTCGCCAGGTCTTTGTCTACTGAACCACCTTGCCAGCCTCTTGCTCAGGTCTTAGTTTATTTCCTTCTTTCCTAAAATGTTGCATCCAATACATATTTTTTATAAATAAAGAAGAGCAAAGAATTAGTCTCCAAGGATGAGCCCCCTTGAGATCCAGTACTAAGTCCTAAAAACATACACACACAAGTAGACAGACTCAGCAGGTTGTACATTTATTTGTACATTTTTTTTTAAGAAAAAGAGGATATGATTTGAGTGCATACTTAGGAGGGCAGGAAGGAGGGGTATAGTATATTATTTTAATTAAAATATTTCTCATGTAGGCTTTACATATTTGGTATACATCACACATATGTATACCATCTTTTTTGTTTTTGTTTTTTTTTGGTGAGATGATGGTCTTCTCTGCCATTAATCTTCTGATTAATAGCTGTATGTATATGTGAAAAGAATCTATTTTGCCTATTTATTTTATATCTTAGGTTTGTAGAAGTTCTTCATGTGACGTATGTATTTTCGGGTCTAATGCCATTCTATTATTTTAAGTAGAAATGTTTGATCTCTTCCTTTCTAATTTTTGTAACACTATTTTTTTTTTGTCTAATTTGTTTGGCAAAGGTCCCGATGAGATGTTAAACAATAATGACAATAGCAAGCCTCTTGTTTTCTTCTCTCCTGACTTGTGTGGGAAATCTCCCAGCGCTTCCTCAGTAAGTGCAATAGTGGCTTTGGAAAGAGGCGTCTTCAAAAGTACATTTAGCCAGATTAGGCAAGAAGCCAAACGCACCACCCTTTGTCTATACTGAGCCAACGTCTTCTATGTCACTAAATAAACAGCTGGTAAAATTAGACCAATGGAACCTTGTCCTCTGATGGACAGGAGTGCATACCTCTGTTAATATTTTGACAGCTCCCGGCACAGGCTCCACAACAACTGCCATTGCAAAGGCGTGCGCAAAGCGGGGAGCAAGAGCAGCAGCGCTGGTGACTGAGAAGTCTATTTTCAATCTTAACCAGCAAAGTCACCTGGTCACTTTAGCTCCCTGAGCCACGGGGGTCCCTAAGGCGACAGAAAGGAGGTGATTCACACTCACAGGTTTGTTAAAAGGACCGATTGAGTTGGATGCAAAGACATACTCCAGTGCATACAGAACACAACTCAAGAAATGTTTGCTGAGGAAGTGAATGTCAAGAAAGTAAGTATGACTGACACATGATCTTTGAAGGCTGAAGTTTAAACGATCAGTAGAGAGTGGATCACCTCTTTCTCTCTCTCTTTTTTTCCACATATACTTTATCCCTTTGCTTTTTACTGGCAAATTTTGGGGAATAAACTCTGATCCAAAACCGGAAACCATTCTAAAGGAAGCTTACTCCTGTTTTACAGTAAAACTCCAAAGTTAAGCTCACCCTCGGAAACATGAGCCAGTCTGTCCTCGCTTAGTCTCTCCACATGCAGGGAGGTGGAGAGGGAGAGCTGGGCAGGCAGCCAGAAGAGGGGCAGAGGAGAGAGAGGCTGTGGATTCCCGCCTTAGCAAACTGGGTGGAATTAGTTTGTCAACACAGAGCTTACAATTTTAAAGACATTTTTAGCACGGTTCTGTTATTCCTTTCATGTACCTCATCCAAACAACTTTTTTCCTGGCTACATAACACACAGTCATTTTGGTTAGGGCATAGCGGTTGTATTAGTTACTTTTCTGTCAAGGCAACGTGTAGAAGGAAGGGTTGATTTGGTCTCACATTTGCAGAGGGATGAGAGTCGATCTTGATGGAGGAGTATAGCAGTGAGTGGCAGAGCTCGCATCTTGAGTCACAAGCACAAAGCAGAGAGAGCAATCAAAAAGTGGAGCGTGACTATAAACTCTCCAATCATGATGATGCTGATGCAATTCCCTGACAGGGCTCCACCTCCCCAAGGTTCCACACCTCTCCAAAGAGAGCCATCAACTGGAGATGTTGTTTGAATAATCTGAACTGATGGGGTCTTCCACATCTAAACCACCATAGTGGTGTACGATTATAATGCCAGAACTAACTTAGGAAGCAGAGGTAGATCACCAAATTGAAGTCAGTCTAGCTTACATAGCAATATCCAGGCAAGCCTTGGAGATATATACATATCTCCAAGATTTGTTTGAGACTAACTATATGTATATGTATGTGTATATATGTACATATATCCATATACACACATATATCCATATATATGTGTGTGCATGTATATGTGTATGTACACACACACACACACACACACACACACACAGATCTCTGTGAGTTCAAGGGCAGCCTGCTCTATAAAGCAAGTTCCAGGCCAATCAGGGTCAGACAGTGAGACTTCGTGTCAAAAAAAAAAATCAATAACATCAACAACAGAAACCCTCAAAGAAAGGATGCAGGTGCAGCTCATTCATAGAGTACTTATCTAGCAATCAGGCATGAGAAGCCTTGGGGTCCATCCCCAACATAAAAATAAAAATAAACCAAGAATAAGTAGGGAAGGAATTTAGACATATGAAATTAATTCAAGCAAGCTGAGATAACCTCTGTTCATTCATAGACTCACCACCCCACCCCAGCACAGGAAAAAACGTCACTAGGCAGGGGGTCAATCAAAAAGAGGGAGCATCCTGCTCTCCAGCATCCTCGACTGTATCTTCAAAAACACTGTCAGCTCAGTGACAAACACCATGTTCAAAACAATTTGGGGAGAAATGGGTTTATTTCTGCTGGTGACTTACAGAGCATCATTGAGAAAAGCCAAAGCAGGAACTCAGGACCAGAGTTTGATGTAGTAACTACAGCCAAGCTCCCTTTCAGCTACCTTTCTTATACAGCCCAGGCCAGCCTGCCGAGAGTCAGTACTGCTCACGGTGGCCTGGGCTATCCTGTATCAATGAGCAACTGAGAAAATGTTTCACAGATATTCCAGAAGCCCAATCTGATGAAGTCAATTCATCAATTGAAGTTCTGCCTTCCAAGATGTGTCAGGCTGGAAACTAAGATTAGCAAACATATGGCCAAATGCTTTAAACTGAGCATGCTTAAGACTTCAAATATTGGGCTGGAGAGATGGCTCAGGGGTTAAGAGCACTGGCTGCTCTTCCAGAGGAGCTGAGTTAAGATTCCCATCACCCATATGGCAGCTCACAACCGTCTGTAACTCCAGTTCTAGGGGATCTGATACCCTCACATAGAATATATACAAGCAAAGCACAGTGTACATTAAATAATCTTTTTAAAAAAGACTTCAAATATCTATTTTAGCCAGACAGTGGTGGCACACACCTTTAATCCCAGCACTCAGGAGGCAGAAGCAGGCGCACCTTTGAGTTTGAGGCCAGCCTGGTCTACAGAGTGAGTTCCAAGACAGCCAAGGATATACAGGAAAACCCTGTTTCAAAAACAAACAAAATACCTTTTCTACATGTACATGACTATCTCACCACTGGCAATGGAGTTGCTTAACTAGTAATTTGTTTCACAGACACCAACAATTTTAGTTTGGCCAACCCATCCATAAATGCATAAGTAACAAATAAAAGAAATATCCTAGCCTTCCTCATCCTGGTCCTCATTCCCGAGGTTGGCCACACTCCTTCCTAGCATAAATGCTTTTGCTTCCTCGATTAAATAACACTTCTGCTTGCTGACTCACTATGTCTTTCTATAAATTCTTTCATCAACAAGACAGCGGTAGTTTGAAAGAAAATGGCTCACAAAGGGAGTGGCACTATTAGGAGTGTGGCCTTGTTGGAGGACGTGTCACTGTGGGGGTGGGCTTAGAAGCCTCTTTTGTTCAAGCTTCCCTCAGTGTGGCAGTCAGTCGGCCCCCTGTTGCCCACAAGATGATGCACTCTCATCTTCAGCCCCACTAGGTCTGCCGGCACGCCACCATGCTCCCCTTCATGATGATAATGGATGAACCTCTGAAACTGTAAGTGAGCCGCCCCTATTAAATGTTTTCTCTATAAGAGTTGCTGTGCTCATGGTGTCTCTTCACAGCAATAAAAACCCAAAGACAGAGACTGAGAGCCTGGATTGAAAGGGCTCTGCCCTCTTGCATCAACTTACCTTACAACATATACACATTACATTGAAAACCTTTATACACATTTATATGTGTCACGTGTAATATCTATGTCATTTTACTGTGGATACCAATGCCCTGTGCTCCTTCAATCTTTCTACTTCTCCAGGTAGGTCACGTGTATGTGTCCTTTCAAACTGAATTCCATTCATGGAATTCTGCCACATCTATAGAAGTACCTGAATTTTGGGAAACAGGCAGAGAACATGAGGGACTTGAACTTCAGTCTTTCTACCGTTCACTTCTACTGGACCAAATTTGACTTAATTTGTTATTATTTTCTGGTACTGAACATGGAACCTAGGTGGTTCAACACACTACTCAGATGTTCTACCACTGACCCATATTGCAAACCCTATTCTTTTTTACTATTAAGATTTTCACATAAAAATATGTTAATTGCCATAGTAGCTGCACACATTGTGTATAATATGCTCTGTGTGATATTTCAGTGTATGTATACATTGTGTACCGCTTCCCATAGTCTTATCATTTTGATGTCAGAAATCTTCAAACTCAGTTCATCTATTTCTTCACAAAATATGGAATACATTATTAAAAATAGTCATCCTGCTGTGCTACAGAACACAGTTTCTTAAAGTCTGGGTCATGACACCACAAGAGGTCATATCAACAAATGTTAGAGTTGTAGAAAATTTAGCACTCACGTTATATTGCACTACTGTACCTTGGTTCTGAACACGTGTACTTTGCACAGTGCTAACAAACAGCACATGAAACACCTTAGATCACACTACTGTATATCATGAATTATAGTATTTACATTTTTCATTGTTTATTTGGTTTTTGAGGTTTTTTGTTTTGTTTTGTTTTTGTTTGGTTGTTTGGTTGGTTGATTTTTTGAGACAGGGTTTCTCTGTGTAGTTTTGGTGCCTGTCCTGGATCTTGCTCTGTAGAGCAGGCTGGCCTCGAACTCACAGAGATCTGCCTGCCTCTGCCTCCCGAGTGCTGGGATTAAAGGCTTGTGCCACCACCACCCGGCTGCATTGTTTATTTGTTAATGGGAGAGGGCACGTATGTACTCACTTGTGGAGGTAAAAGTTCAGCTTGTGGGTCCTGAGATCAAATTCAAGTTGTTGGATCTAGCAGCAAGAGCCTTTACCTGCTGAGCCATCTTGTTGGCCTTGGAGTGTTTTCTCTGCATATATTTTAAATTTGTTCTTAGTGTGTGTTTGTACATGATGCATGTGTGTGGGCCATAGCTGTGATACTGGTGTGGGCCACATGCTTGTGATATCAGTGTGGAGGTCAGAGAACAATTTTGTAGAGTGTGTGTTCTCTCCTGTATTTCTAAGAATTCCAGGGCTTGAGTTCAGATGGCCAGGCTTGTGCAACAAGCCCTTCTAATCACTGAGCTGACTGCATTGTTTTTATTGTACTGTACACATAAAGTTTTCTTCACTTAGTGTTTAATTTTTCCCATAATGATTTAATTACAGAAAGCAAACTTTAATGCTTTCAACCTATCATTACTCAATCTGTATCAAATTAGCATGTGTTTGGATTATTCGATTATATTAGAATATTATATTAGAGTGTTTAATTTTACAAATTGCTGTTTGGTTTGCTGGCTTCAGTTTCATTAAAAAAAATTAAGTTAATTTTGGCTTAGGATTAGGACAGAATTTCCAACAGTATCTGAAATGGTCTTGAGCATGCTCCTGCAAAATTATAATATGTTTTTATGTAAAGCAGTATTCTCAGCATTACTGATTATAAAATCAGAATATCAATCAACTGAAAAATATTAAATATGCTCTATAGCTTGCCATACCAATTATCATCCAAGATTTAATTCTTTACATAAAATGAACAAGTACATCCATCTTATTAGTTGGTAAATTTGTTCTCATGTTTAAAAAATAGTAAAAAGTTTATGTATATGTATGAAGTTATTCATTCTCAGCTTAGGCAGATTTGGAATGACCTAGGCATCATGTTTCTTGGCATATCTGTGAGGATGTTTCCAGAACATTGTAACTGAGGAGGGAACACACATCCCAGACTGGGATCTCCGACTAAATAAGGGAGTCTCTGTCTGTTTCCCAAGTGGGAATGAAATTTGACCAGTGGCATTACCACCCGTCTACCCCCACACAAATGGACTGCATGTCCTCAAACCAGGAACCAAAATAAACCTGAAGTTATCCTTGGCAATAAGAATAGTAACTAAGACAATAACAAATAATTGTTTTAAAATAAATGTCTTTATGGCATATTGTCAACAAATATTTGATTTGCATACTTATTTTATATACCTGGGGTTACATAAGAATTTCTCAGGCGAAAAGAGGATGTGAGTAGAAAACAATAAGAAACTAAAACTTAATAACCCTGCCTAACCATTCTCTTCTGCCCCTTATAGAGCGTCCCTCTACCTCCCTGCTCCCCCCCCCCCAGTTTCTAGTGTCTAATCATGATTCGGCACTTCTTCCATGGTTGGACCTTTGGTTGAACCTTTTGTGTTTTCTTTTGTCTTGTTGTTTTAGCTATGTTCTCACAGTATAGCCCTGGCTGATCTAGAATTTACGGTGCCATTTACCTGACCTCAAACTTCAGGCGATCCTTCTGATGCCACCTTCTGAGTGCTGGCATTACAAGCATGCAGCAACACACCCAGTAAGCTCAGCTTATTTATTGAAGCATCCACATATGAGGAAAAGGGGTGTGCCCCATTTGTCTTTTTGTATTTGACTTATTTCATTTAACAGAATTTCCTCCAGCTCCATCCATTTTGCCGCAAGTAATAGGATTTTCGTAGGTAAATAAATCTCCATTGTGTATACGCACCACACTTTCCTTACCCGTCTATCTGCCTGTGGACACCTCAACTATTTCCACATATTAGCGATTGTGAATGGGTATAGAGGTGTATGTGTTTCTTTGATGTTTTTAGTTCATTCCTCTTGGAGGTATATCCAGAAGTTGGACAGCTAGATCACGTGGCAATTCTAGTGACTCTACCCTTCATTGTGCAGAGCTAAGAAGTTGGAAATCATAAGAAGTTTAATAAGATACCTATAAAACATAAGTTTGAGGGCCAGCAAGGTAGCTAAGAGTAAAGGTGCTTGCTGCCCAGTCTGACTAACTAAGTTCAATTAGCTGGACCCACATGGTGGAAGGAGAGAACTGATTAATTCAAATGGTCCCTTGACCTACACATACTCCCATGTTACAGAGCCAGCACAGACCTACAAATGAGTTCTAAGAAAACCTAGCAAGAAACAAAATCTTAGGACATTTTGAAAACAGCCCATAGTTTTCCCTGCATACAGAGCCACCATCAGAGGAAGTCTTCAAGGGTCAACATGTTAGAATGCAACCTCTGGCCAATGTTTGGTTGATAACTAAGCTATAAAGGCCCACTGATGATTCTTAAGGGTTTGGTGTAGTTATTCTAACCTGGCTACTAATCATTCAAGCAAAATCAAACCAAACAGCAGCCACCATTGGCAGAAGAGTCAGGATCAAGAAGTGCTATACTACATTACTTGAAAGGTACAATACTCAATAAAGAGTTGTGAGAGATACATAGAGAAGAGAGGGTGGGACTTATATACCCAGGGAGATCAGGAGAATCAGTTAACAGTAACTTTTCCTGAATATTTCCAGATGTTGAATTTAATAGAGAAGTCTCTGAGGCAACCATCATGAATATGCTTTAAAAGCGAAGGGAACATTCACTTGTAAAGAATTAAAAGAAAGTTTGATGAAAATGACACGAAGAATAGAGATTCTCACACATGACATATAAGTCATACACAGCAAAGCTACCTGTGAGTCTGGGAATTCGAAAATAATAGAAATTTAAAAAAAAAAAGCATGCTAGGGGCTCACAGCAGATTTAAATGAGCAAGTCAATCAATGAATTTGGAAATAGAATAGAGAATAGCTATCTTGAAGAACAAGGCAAGTATAAATGAAGTATAAAATTAACAGAGTCAACCAATAAATCTAGCTCTGTACTGTGTTCATAACTTGTAAAGCTGTATAACAGCAGGGTCACAAAGAAGGAGAGAGGCAAAGAAGGAATGTTTGAGAAAAGTTTCATATTCTACCAATTAGTGACTATGATATCAAAATAAATTCTAATAAGTTAAGATGCATATTGTAAACACTAGAAAGAGCATTCCAAAAACAGTGAAATGAATATGTTAAAAGTGAAGTAACAGAGGAGTAACAATTATACAGGTATGTGGTGGTATTGTGTTCCCCAAAATATTGTGTATCCTAATAAACTTATCTGGGGTCAGAGAACAGAAAAGCCACAATATTAAACATAGAGGATAGGCAGTGGTAGCACACACCTTTAATCCTAGCATTCCAGAGGCAGAAATCCATGTGTTCAAGAATACAGCCAAGCATGGTGACACACGCCTTTAATCCCAGAAAGCGAGCCTTTAATCCCAGGGAGTGGTGGTAGAAAGCAGAAAGATATATAAGGTGTGAGGACCAGAAACTAGAAGCATTTGGCCTGGTTAAGCATTCAGGCTTCTAGCAGCACAGTTCAGCTGAGACCCATTCTGGATGAGGACTCAGAGGCCTCCAGTCTGAGGAAACAAGACCAGCTGAGGATCCGGCAAGGTGAGGTAGCTGTGGCTTGTTCTGGTTCTCTGACCATCCAGCATTTCACCCCAATAACTGGCCCCGGGTTTGATATTATTAATAAGACTCTCTAAGATTCCTGCTACACAGGTAAATAGGTTTAGTCTGCATAGGGCAAATAAGTAGCAGCATACACATAAATACAAAGAGAAAAATAGAAATATATAACAAAATGGCAGACACAAATTCAACCCTATCAGTAAGTCTATGAATGAGAGCATACAAACACCGCACTAAAATTTCAAAATCATCAGACTAGATAAGCAGAAGTAAGCCCCAAACATGTCTTGTCTACAAAAGACACACACTTCAGAGGTTAACACACTCATAGGATGAGTCTAAGTCAAGTGATAAAACATATATCTCATGTACATACCAATGATATAAGAACGATATTGACACAAGAGAAAATGACTTTAAGATAATAAATGTTCATTGAAACAAAAGGAGACCATATACATGACAAAAGTTCCACGTCCTGAGAAGGATATAATAATTGTAATACTACTTGCACTCGACAGTAGAACCCCAGCATAAACTAAAACCTGACAGAATGAAATGAGTAAGAGATGAGTCAGTGATAATGGTTGGACATTTTAACATCCCACTTCCAATAACTTACAGAAAAGAAGCAAGAATGCATAGGCTTGTGTATCACTGTTAACCAACTTGACCTGGCCTTATCTATTTTCCACTCAGTGATTACAGACTACACATTTGAAAAATTAGATACAGAACATTTTCTGGATGTACTATGCACTGAGCCATGAAAGAAGTCACAATAAAATTGAAGAAGATTCATGTCTCTTATGTACATTATGACCTTAATTAAATCAGAGATTTATAGCAGAAAGTTATCTGAGAATATCCAATGTTGGGAAATTAAACAAGATACTTCTAAATAACATTGGTGTCAAAGCAAGACTTGAAAGTATAGCTAGACAAAGTCTCAGTGTAGCTCTGACTCTCCTGAAACTTACTATGCAGACCAGGCTGGCCTAGAACTCACAGAGACCCACCTGCCTCTGTGTCTCAAACATTTTTTTGTGCATTTGCTTTTGTTTTATTGTTGTTGTTTTGGTTTTTTGTTTTGTTTTGAAGCAGAGTTATATAACCCAAACTGCCTTTTAACTTCCTATGTAGCCACTGCTGGCCTTGAACTCTAAATCTTCCAGCCTCTGCCTCCAAAACACTGAGATTACACCTGTGCACTACCACACCCACCTTAGTCAAAATATTTTTACATGAATAAAATTGACTCAGTCTATATGAATTTACAGGATTGATTAAAGGGGACATATACAACTTTAAATATTTGTAGCAAAAATAAAAGGTTCAAATCAATAACATAAACTTCAAGCTTAAGAAGCTGGAAGCAATTTAAAAACCAAAACAAGCAGGAAACAGATAATAAGTACCCTCTCAGTAATAAATGAAACTGAAAAACAAAAAATTTAGGAAATCTCAGAAAGCAAAAGTTGACTTTTGGAGGGAAAAAGTGGTAATATTGACAAAAATTCTTGCTAGATTGATGAAGAAAATAAGAGAGAAGATGAATTGGAGAGAAACTATTGCTATTAATATCTAGAGTTTTAAATGCTTATAAGGTCTTATTGGAAACTAGTTTATTTCAAAAGAATTAGACAATTTAGATGAAATGATACAATCTTGAGAAAGCCAAAATTGGACAAAACTGACTTAAGAAAAAAATTTAAACCTGAATAGACCTATAACTACTTTATAAATTTATTTTACTTTATTTGTAGGATTAAGACAAGGTTTCACTCTGTAGCGTAGGTGGGCCAGAAACTCACTATGTGGTCTAAGTGCATCTCAAACTGGTGGCAAACCTCTGCTTCAATCTCCCAAATGCTGAGGTTACCCACAGCCATGCCTTACTTTAAAATCTTAATCAGAGCCTCGGTATCTTCCCATAAAGAAAGCTCAGGCCAGCAGGGCTATTGGGCAAATTCTAACACTCAAGGATGAAACAACATCAATACTCCACAAGTACTTTCAGAAAACAGTGTAGGGACCATTTCATCTACCCTTCCCAGTGTAAAGCTGGGAATAGAGGTGAACACCTGGACTCCCACTGCTCTTTTGACAGAGATGGGAGAATCAAAAATTCTAGGCCATCCTAGAGTGATTTGAGATCCAGCTTAAGTCTTAAAGAATAAAAGAAGAGAAAGAGAAGAAGGTGACCAAGGGGGAGAGGAGGAGAAAGCTACTGGATGAAGAAAAAAACCCAGTAGAACCCTGATATGTGGAAATAAATCAATGACACCACAAGGGGGAAAAACCCCCACAGAGCAACATCTTTTTGAAGGAGAACAAACAGAAATCAACAATGTATGAAACAGATTATGCAAGCTGACTGAGTGTTATTTATCCCAGGAACGCAACATCGGTTTAACATTTAAACTCAATTAATGTGATGCATGTGGCTGGCAGAATAATGGCTCTTCAATGTGTCCATGCTCTAATTCACAAATACTATGAATACGTGACAGTACGTGGCCAAAGAAAATTAAGGTTATAGATGGCATTAAAATTGCTAATCTGCTAACCACAATAGGGAGATTTCCCTGGATTATCTAGGTATGCCCAATATAATCATAAGAATCCTTAGAAATGGAAGAGGGGTGGGGCAGAGGAGAGAATGATGTCCCACGACAAAGATTGGACCTGCTATTGATATCTTTCAAAATAGGGAGTTGTGAACCAAAGTTCATAGATGATCATGAAGTGATATAAGGATATGAAATGGATTCTCCTATGGAGCACAGTTCTGCTCATGAGCTAACTTTAGCCCAGTTTCAATAAGTCTGTTTTATATGGAAATGTTTTGTTGTTACTGTGAAATCTGAGATGATTTTATTTCTATTTTTTAAAAGTCTTTAATTTGAGTTGTTAGTGCTATATGGATGATGTTTGACAGACTATGCTGTTTATGGATCTACCCAGGCATACAATCATCCCCACCTTCAAAATGGCTTCCAAAGCTTCTTATGAAGTGGGAGACTCTCAGCACAGGGCAGAAGCTGAAAAATAGCCCATTTTTACACAACACAGAATAACTTAGAGTAGAGCACAGCCTGATCTCAACAACCCTGTACTATACCTAATTTATGAATTAAACATTCTGAGATGAAACAGAATTGAATCTCTGCTTAGACTGGAGTCTCATTCCTATGACATTTCATTATATACATGCAAATGTTCCAAACACCAAAATATGCACCTCTTCAGACCTCAAGTGTGTGAAATAAGGTAGACTGTGTCTACATAGTAGCCCCCATGGATAAGGGGAGGAAAGCGTATTCAGACACTCGTAAGGTTCTTTGCAGAGATCATGCTGTTACTCAGATTCACATGACTTTCTGTAGATGTCAAAGCTTTTGGGATGGAAGCTCAAAGCAGGATACCAAGGTGGATGTCTTTGGAATAAGAAATTCATTAGAAGAGATATTAACACCCTTGAGAGACAGTAGAGTGGAGGTCCTGTGGGTACTTTGCCCCCCTGTGGAGAGGGGGGCGCTTTTTATACATTTCAACTGAAGGGAAGAGGTTCATGCCAGGCAGTTGATGCACAGTCCATGGTACACGCTGGTAATCGGACTTTCTTTAGTTTCCAGGTGGCAGGGGAGAGAAGAGGACTACATTTGAGGAATGAGTGTGTGACCTTTAGGATGTGGGGGAAGGGGAGGAGGGACCCGTTTAGTTAATGTGTATCCATCATATACCTGAGTTTGTTATCATTAGCTTCTGATAGCTTGGAGTCTGCAATGTGGGGCCTGTGGAAAGTCAGCTATCTTAGCAGTTTTAAAAAAAAATAAAGACAGTGTCTCTTGAGAAAGATCTTTCAAGGAGCGCCCTGCATTAAAAGGAGTGGATCTCCATGACAAACACAGGAGGCTCACAGTTCTTGACAATTCTATGGAAGCAGAAACACTCCTGGCTCAGACTAAATAGGACACAGAGAGTATTATATAGAAAAAAGACTGTCTGAGCCCCAAACATCAACATGCAGAAGGCATCCAAAGGGTGAAGAAATAATAACCTGGCAATATACAGTGCCTTTCATGGATGGCAAAGAGTAACTAAGATGGGCACACAAACCCAGAGTACAGAGCTGCTGCTGGTCAACAGAGTAAGGCTACTAGCCTCGTTATTTCTAGGTCTTGAAAATGAACAGATTTGCTTTCCTTGATTTTAAAATTGCTTGGAAAAATGCCTTGATTTAATTTTACTATCTCCCTTTATGAATAGGAATTCATATTACCATTATTCCAGATCATCATCATAGTTTGGGAGCCAGTGAAAGCCTCTTGTCTTTCAGAGGTTTGCTGGCTGGGGAGGCATCATGTGCTAAAAGGGATTATACCCAGAACCTTATCCACACTTGATTTCAATGATGAAATTTGAGATTTGAGGGCTGATAAACTTTGGATGATACTGATTGTTTTTAGATACTGCCATAATTGGATGAGGCGTTTGGGACCTTCAGATGGGATGAATGCATTTCGTATGTAAGACAAGCCTTTGAGAGCATGCTGTATAGACAGTCCAATTATGGTCTCTCCAAGAGCATCCATCTTCTCATCCCTATAACCTATGTATATGTTATAAGTCAAGAGAAAAAAATCAAAGCTACAGATGGAATTACAAGTGACGATCAGCAAATCCTAAAATAGGGAGATGATGTGCTGTGGGATGGTCTGTATGTCAAACATGTTGCTTATTGGTCAATGAATAAAACACTGATTGGCCAGTGGTCAGGCAGGAAGAAGTATAGGCAGGACAAGGAGGAGAGAATTCTGGGAAGTGGAAGGCTGAGGAGACACTGCCAGCTGCCACCATGACAAACAGCATGTGAAGATGCCGGTAAGCCACAAGCAATGTGGCAAGGTATAGATTTATAGAAATGGATTAATTTAAGATGTAAGAACTAGATAGCTAGAAGCCTGAGCCATTAGCCAAACAGTTTAAACAATATAAGTCTCTGTGTTTACTTGGTTGGGTCTGAGCGGCTGTGGGACTGGCGGGTGACAGAGATTTGTCCTGACTGTGGGCCCGGCAGGAAAACTAAAGCTACAATGATGTATTATCCAGGTTGGTCCACTCTCATTGTAAGCATCCTTAAAATTGGAAAAAAAGAAGACAAAAGAGAAATGAGTCAGAAAAATGCTATGTACCTCCCATTGCTGGATCTGAAGATGGAGAAAGGATGAAGGAGATCGCAGACCATGGCATGCAGGTGTTCCCCAGAAGCTTTCAAAAGCAAAGCCTTGGAAAGGAGAACAATCTTCTTGTACCACGGTTACAGCCTAGTGAGAACTACATTGGGCACCTAATTGTGGAATTACAACATAATTAACATCTGCTGTTTCAAGGCACTAGGTTTACGGTTAGTTGTTGCAGCAGTAACATAGAGATACTAAACACGAGAATAGAAACATTTTACTTGCAGTTCTAGCCTGTACTTTATTCCTGACCTCAAAGAGAAAAACAGTGAGTACTTCACCATTAGGATTATTGAACTGTGGAGATTGCTCAGTGGTTAATTGCACTCTTGCAGAGGACCCAGGTTCTGTTCCCAGTACCAACATAATGGTTCATGAGCATCCATAATTCCAGTTCCAGGGAACATGACCTCCTCTGACCTCCACAAGAACCAGAAACACACATGGTACACAGACATATATGCAAACAAAACACTCATACACATAAAAATAAAATAAATACACCTAAAAATTTTAAAGATAATTATTAACTGTGTTTTATAAATACCTTGAATCAAGATGAGAAACAAATTTTGGCTTTTGGTTATTTTGACTTTATTATCATGGATGAGGATTGGATTTTTCTGTATCTTCAGGGATAACTGTAAAGTCAGGAACAGGACAAAAATGTCTACTCTCACCATCTCTATTCACCATGGGTCTTGGGTTCTAGCCAGTATAATGAGGAAAGGGAGGAAGGAAGGAAGGAAGGAAGGAAGGAAGGAAGGAAGGAAGGAAGGAAGGAAGGAAGGAAGGAAAGGAAAGAAGGAAAGGAAAGGGAAGGGAAGGGAAGGGAAGGGAAGAGGGAAGGGAAGAGGGAAGGGAAGAGGGAAGGGAAAAGGGAAGGGAAAAGGAAAAGGAAAAGGAAAGAAGGAAGGAGAGCAGGGAAGGAGGGAGAGAGGGAGGAAGCAAGGGAGGGAGGGAGGAAGGAAGGAAGGAAGGAAGGGAAAGAGAGAGGGAGGGAACAAGGAAGAAATGAAGGAAGGGAGGGAGGGAGAGGGAAGGAGATACCAGAATCCAGATTGGAATGAAAATTCTTTTCATGCACAGATGGCAGTTATCTACACCAAAAGTCCTTGAGAACTCAAGAATAAAACTATTAGGCCTAAGAAGTCAAGCTAATTTGCAGGATCAAAGAAGATCATGTGAAAATGAATTCAGTCTTTATACACCAACAGTGAAAAATGAAATTAAGAATACAATTCGATGAAGATTAGTAGCAATAAGTGGGAATAAGCTTAACACTTGTCACGTTTGTACAGTGGGAATTATGGTATGTCAGAGAGCAATGACACCTGTAAATAAGTGGACAGATGTTTTGTGTCTCTGAATTAGAAGATGCAGAACTGTATCTTTGGATTGATACCTGTGTTCAAAATCCTGGCTGAACTTTCTTAGAAATGAATAAGATGATGCCGGGCGGCGGTGGCGCACACCTTTAATCCCAGCACTCTGGAGGCAGAGGCAGGTGGATCTCTGTGAGTTCGAGGCCAGCCTAGTCTACAGAGTCAGTTCCTGGACAGGCTCCAAAGCTACACAGAGAAACCCTGTCTCCAAAAAACAAACAAACAAAAACCAAAACAAAACAAAAAGAAATGAATAAGATGAACCTACCCATTTCTATTTAAATGCAAGAAAAATATTTAAGGTGTGGTAGCTCATTCCTCTAATCGCAATACTTGGGCAGGGCCATCAAGAGTTCAAGGTCATAAGACCCTATCTCAAAAGTAAGAAAATAAATGTTTTTCATGCCACTTTTTTTGCACTTGGAAGGTTGACACAGGAAAATTAGGAGTTCAAGGCTGGTCTCTGACACATACCATGCTTGAGGCTGCCATAGGGTACGTGAAGCCCCATCTCAAACAGACAAGACTTAAAATAGATTCAAAAAAGTTTTGAAAAGAATAATGTTCCAGGACTTACATTACCTAACTACAGAACTTACTGTAACTGTATATTAATCAAGATCAAACAGTTTCTATATATGAATAAGCATAAATTAAGGGAACAGGGTGGAGAATTAAAAAGAAACACACAGAATCTGAATAATCACTTTCTTTAGTTGTCTTTGGACAAATCTAGAAAGCAATGCAGTAAGGAATGAAAATCATTTTTAAACAAATAGGACTGAAATATCTAAAAACTCACATAGAAAACAAACGTTTAGCTTTACCTTGAAGCGTATGCAAAAATTAGTACCTTGAGGAAAATATTCCTGCTTTGGAGGATCAAAAATTAGTATAGGTAATTATAGATACATCACAAAACATGAATTACTAAAAGAGATTATGATAATCTTAATACAATTTTAAAATTTCCTCAAATGTACCATTAACAAGATCAAATTGAATGAGAAGACCAGGAGAAAATAGTTGCAGTAATCAAATCTTGATCCCAGGGTCTGTTTATAGTGGAGCATCTGGGCTAATGTATGGCCAGCTGCTTTCCTCACCTGGTGTTAGCAGGTAAGTCAAGAACGTGGAAATTGTCTTCCTTGCTAAATCTTGGGCTCTCCAGTGACCTTTCTCCTGCTTCCCCCTCAAAGGGCAGGATCTTCCTAGGACTGACTTTCAAGGCACATGTGGAATCACTTAGCTAGAAGTGAATCTTTCTACTCCCACTGAGTAAAAGACCTACCACTGTTTCTCACCCCCTCTGTCCGTGCTGGCACGGTAATCCTGGGGACACTAATAATCATCCCACTACTGCACTGAACTCTTCCCATAGTCAAGAGCATTCCATCTCTTCACTACAGTCTCGTGGTGCCAGAATTCTTACGATTCCATTTTACTCGTAAGGAAATGGATGTTGAGAAAAAACAGATAAAGTATCAGTCAGTGGCAGGCCTGGGATTGTTACTTCAGATCCCACGTGCAGGACTCCGCTGACTAACTCTGACCTCTGCTCTCTGTTATCTCTCCCACTTTACCTACTTCCCGGAGAACTCTGCAACCCTAGTCTGCCCCTGCTCTCATCTCCCACTGTGTGTGTGCAAATAGCATCTCTGAAAGTATGCCTCCATTCAGTGCTAATATTTGCCCCTGCACTCAAGTTCCTGAGTTCATGAGGAAATACTGAGATCATCCTTGACCTTGCTTTGGAACTTCTATACAGGACAATTGATCTTTTTATTAGTATAAGTTTATTGCACACACTAATGATTTCTGTTATGATATTTTTACACATACGTAGAGTATATACTTCGTCACATGTACCGCCTAGCACCCCCACACCTGACTCTCCTCCTACTGGTCCCCTTCCTGTTCCCTGAAAATCTTCCTTCTACTTTTCTATCTTTGAAACAATTGTTTCTGTTAGTTTTTGAGATTAAAATCTAATTACATCATTTCCCCTTCCTTTCCTCCCTCCAAACCCTCCCAGAGGTTCTCCCTGCTCTCCTTCAAATTCAAGGCCTCTTGGTTCAGTAACCAGTTTATATCTTTTCTAAAAGCTTTCTACATGTGAAAGAAATCATATGATAACCTGTTTTTTGTGAGTATATTTTTTTTATTTTCTTACATATAAGAGGATGACGTTCTTTGTAGTGACTGAGCAATATTCCACTCCACATCCACCCTATACTTCCTTCATCCATGCATCTGTTGTTAGGGTACTTAAGCAGGTTCCCTATCTTAGTTACTGACAATACTGCTGTAATGAACATGGATGTGCAGTTAGTTCAGTAGTGTGTTGACTTAGAGCCCTTCAAGTATATATCCGGCAATGGTATAGCTGGTAGTCTATTTTTATTTTTCTCAGGAGAAAAGCTTGTCTTTTAATGACTGGTCTTGGAATTTTACAGGAACAAAAATAAGCAAAGATGAGCTTTGGCTGTTTGTCATGTTGCAGGTATTCTGTTGATCACCTAATTACTAAATTCACTTCCTTTCCACACATCTACAGTATCGGCATGACTTTTAGAAGATAAGGTGGGAGATCTATACGCCCCCGACTTAAGCTCTCCTAATTGTTTACACACTCTGGGGCTGTGGATTGTAGCATGGTTGTCCTTTCCTTTACAGCTCATATCCATTTATTAGTGAGTACATACCATGTTTGTCTTTCTGGGTCTGGGTTACCTCACTCAAGATGATTTTTTTCTAGTTCCATCCATTTGCCTGAAAATTTCATGATGGCATTGTTTTTAAGAGTTGAGTAATACTCCATTGTGTAAATGTACCATATTTTCTTTATTCTTTGGTTGAGGGACAGCTACATTTCTTCCAGTTTCTGGCTATAGCAAATAAAGCTGTCATGAACATGGTTGAGCAAGTGTCCTTGTGATAGGATGGAGCATCCTTCGAGTATATGCCCAAGAGTGGTATAGCTGGGTCTTAGGGTAGCTTGATTCTCAATTTTCTGAGTAACCACCATATGGATTTCCAAAATGGCTATACAAGTTTACATTCCCACCAGCAATGGAGCAGTGTTTCCCCTTGCTCTACATCCTCTCCAGCATGAGCTGTCACTTGTGTTTTTGATCTTAGCCATTCTGACAGGTGAAAACTGAAATCTCTGAGTCGTTTTGATTTGCATTTCCCTATTGGCTAAGAATGTTGAACATTTCCTTAAGTATTTGTCAGTCATTTGAGATTCCTCTGTTGAGAATTCTCTGTTTATATCTGTATCCCATTTTAATTGGGCTATTTGGTTTGGTGATGTCTAGTTTCTTGAGTTCTTTATATGTTTTGAATATTAGCCCTCTGCCAGATATGGAGCTAGTGAAAACCTTTTCCAATTTTGTAGGCTGTTGTTAATAGATTTCTCTGGTGGACTGAGGGTGGGTGGGGATGGGAAAAGGATGGAATATGTGAGGGGTGTGGGGGGAGAGAATACTGAGAAAGACAACTGAAATTGGAGGGCGTTTTGAGGCCAAGATAGAAACCTAGTGCAATGGAACCTCCCAGGAATCTACTAGGGTGATCCTGGGGAAGAGTCCTAGGAATGGGGGATATGGAGCATGAATTGGCCATCTTCTGTAACCAGGCAAGGCTTCCAGTGGAGGGTCTGGGACACCAACCCAGGTACAAAGTCTTTGACCTACACTCTGCCCTGCCTGCGAGATGTGCTGGGGTAAAGGTGGCACAGAGCTGGTGGGAGTGGCCAGCCTATGGTCCAACTTGACATCCATGCCACATGAAGGAGCCCACACCTGACACTGCCTGGAGGACCAGGAACCAGAGGCAAGATAGCCCGGAGACCTAGATAGAAACAAAAACATTCGGCAAGAAAAACAAAACAAAACAAAACCAGTCAATGAAATAATTTCTAATGATGCTCTGCTATACTACAGGCTGGAGCCTAGCATAATCGTCATCAGAGAGGCTTCATCTAGCAACTGATGGGAGTAGATGCAGTCAAACATCAGGCGGAGTTCAGGGAATCCTGAGAAAAAGGGGGAGGAAGGATTGTACGAGCCAGAGTTATCAAGAACAGTGCAAGAAAATGGCCCACAGAATCATCTAACCAGGGCTCACAGAGGCTCACAGAGACTAAACCAGCAATCGGGGAGCCTATATGGGATTGACCTAGGTAGGTCTGCATATATGTTATGGTTTTGCAACTTGGTGTCCTTGTGTGAAACCTAAGAGTGGGAGTGAGGGGTGTCTCTGACTCTTTTGCCTGCTTTTGGGACCCTTTTCCTCCTACTGGGTTGGCTCGCCCAGCCTTGACATGAGGGTTTGTGCCTAGTCTTACTGTAACTTGTTATGCCATGTTCGGTGGATATCCCTGGGAGGCCTGCTCTTCTCTGAAGGGAAATGGAGGAGTAGGAGTGGATCTGGGGGAGAGTGAAGGAAAGTGGGGGAGGGGCTGGGAAGAGAGGAGGAAGGGGAAACTGCAGTTGGGATGGAATACATGAGATGATAAATAAAAACTAAGGTGGGAGGATGGGCTTGCAAAAGGACATGCGACAGCACAGGTGCATCTTCCTCAAAATGTCATCCAATCTAGCAAACCTGGAATCCAGGCCCTGGTGACAGAAGACTTTCTCCGTGCTCTTCCATCAAGCTGCCTGGTAACTTTAACCATCCAAGTCTCTGATATGATTTGCTGCTTCTGTCTTTGCTGAGATGTTATTATTGAAGGGGATGCTTGCTCAATTGTGGTGCTCATTTGTTTTTCACTGGGAGCTCGGTGTGATTCTTGGAAACTGTGCTACTTGGCCAGGGATGTTTGAAAAGGTGGGAAAGGCTCTCTGAGGTCAAAGTTACTCTGCCTCGTGTCTTCTCGTTTGTACCATTGACCTCCCATTATATGCCTAACCCTCTCAGGCAGGATATTAGTAGGCAAGGGGAATACCAAGGTAGGTAGGTGATGATAGAGGGCATTTGTCTTCTTTCAGGCTGGAGTTCTTATTCTCATACTGACACCTTCACTGGTTCCTGCAGGGTTTTGGTCAGGAAGAGCCAAGATCCACTCAGCTGCTTGTTGTATGTCAGCTTTCCTCATGTGTCATTTATCCATCCATCATTCAAAGTAGCTGTGGAGTCCTAGCAATGGGAGGCATCAGTGTAGTGGTCAGGATGTAGCATTGAGCAAAAGAAGGAAGATGCTTTCTGTTCTAGAGCCTACATTCTAGTGGGAACCCCATACAATCCTCCTCTTCTTCCTCCAGCCCCAGCCTCACTCTAATGTTGTGTCTTTGCTTATCTTTACTTCGAAAGACTGGGTTCCTTTCTTGTTCTGTCTCTGTGAGTGCCATGTGTGCTTGCTTGGGGTGGGTATACATAAGAGTGCAGGCAGGCATGCACATGCAGAGCCCACAGGAGGATGTTGGATGTCATGCTCTAATCATTTTCCACTACATTCCTTTTAGATATGGTCTCTTAGTGAAGCTAGATGTAGGCTATTGGCCAGAAAGTCCTAGTGATCTTCTTGTCTCTGCCCTCTACACCCTAGCCAGCACCGGGGTTACGGGTATTTGAGGCCACACCCAGCTACTTACTTATGTTGGCTCTAGGATCTGAACTCAGGTCCTCACTCATGTGCAGCAAGTTCTCTTACTCGTCAACTCTTCAACTCTTCCGGTCCTAAGAGAGAATCCATTTAGCAAAGCAAAAGACACTGCAACATCAATGGTACTCAGGTTTGAGAAAGCCCAATAAAGAAATGAGACAGATCTAATACAGATCCATAATTTAAATAAAATCTTTGCCTCCGGAAAGACTTCATTTTGTTGGGTGTTACATAGATAGTTTTCTTATTTATTCTAAGTAAGGACCAATGCTGAGGAGAGACTTTTTGCTAAGACAGTAAAGAAAACACTTGAGCTCTTTATAAAACCTCCAACCTCCTCTCCTCCAGAAAAACAAATGCCACATCTTCTCCATCACATGTGGAGCCTAGCTTCAATTCTAACTTTGGGTGTTCAACTTGGAGTTCCTGTAGAAGTCTCTTGACTTCTAATAGAAAGATGCCATTGGGAGGGTGTTGTCTTGTGGGATGAAGGATAGCAGAACGTAGGTAATATAAAAGTAGATGGGAAGAACACTGGGAGTGGAAAGCAGGGAGTGGGTAGACAGTTAGGAGAGACTAGCAGGCAGAGAAAGGGTTAAGCAAAATGAAGGGGGTGTGAAAAAAGCATAGGGAATCTACTATCTTGTAGCCAAATTTTAAAAACAATAATTCACAATAAAAAAGAAAAGAATTTGAAGTAAATATCCTGCATGGCTAGAAAAAGCTGCTCCCAGAAACTATGGTTTTTTTAAACAACAACAATAACAACAAACTAGTGCCTGGGATGAGGCACCACCTTATTTATGAGTTATTTGTCAGGGAGGTCCCAGAAACCCCCAAAACAATACACGCTCTTTGTATTCCTCCTGTTTGCCCACCATAACTAGAAGATAAGATATCATTGTTGATGTGAGCTCACACCTTGGTTGCAAGATACAGAGAAAACAAGCCAGAACTGAGCTCGAACTATCCTCCCTGCTTCCTAGCTTTTGTAATGGTAGAAGGGGCTGGACAGGCTGCTAAGAGAGAAAAGACCCAGCTGTGAACACAGTGAGCATCAATACCAACCTTTCATGCAGTGTGTGCCAAGCTGTGCAGTAGAGACACAACCCTGATGATAGAAAGCGCTGGTTGGATTTGAGGCCCACTCCATGGGATGGAGACCATGTACGGTACTGTAAAGTCAGGCAAAAGCATCTGGTTAGGGGAGGGACTAGCTTTTGAGAGCCCTGACTGCTTTTCCAGTGGGCCTGGGTTTGATCCCCAGAAACCATATGGTGGCTTACACACACACACACACACACACACACACACACACACACACACTGTGGACTATTATTTAAAGATGAGTTACATTTGTTTATGCTGTGAAATATTAGTTTAACGATGCAAAGATGTGCTGCATTCTTTTATGTTGCATTTGTTTAACTCTGTGAAGATATGTTACTGTGCTTGTCTAAAACACCTGATGGGTCTAAAAAAGAGCTGAATGGCTAATAGCAAGCCAGGAAAAAGCATAGGCGGGGCTGGCAGGCAGAGAGAATAATTAGAAGGAGAAATCTGGGAGAGGATGAAGAAGGAGCAAGAAGTGGAGAGAAGACACCAAGGGCTAGCCATCTAGCTATACAGCCAGCCACAGAGTAAGAGTGAAAGTAAGATATACACAAGTAAGAAAAGGAAAAAGCCCAGGGGCAAAAGGTAGATGGGATAATTTAAGTTGAGGAAAGTTGGCAAGAAATAAGCCAAGCTAGGGCCAGGCATTTATAAATAATAATAAGTCTTTGTGTGTATTTATTTGGGATCTGAGTGGTGGGCCTCCCAAAGAATGAAGAGTAAAAAACAACCAACTACACCCCCACACACATACACACAAGGAAACTGCAGGCAAAACAACCATACACATAAAATAAAAAAAAATTAATAAAAGGTAACTATGTGAAAGGGAGTTCATAGACCCTACTGGGGAACTTACTATTGTTGTTTAGTTAAATTGACACAACACCAAACTGCTGTCTAAAATATCTGTTTGTATCTCAACCTTAATCAGAGAAGCTTTTCTTTGCAGTGCATGGTAGTGAATGCAGACTCATAGCTGCCCGCGATGCTGAGGCTAACCAGTGACTGAGAACCAGCCCTAAACAAGACATTCACAACATCCCATCTAAGACTTAGGGAATATTGCAGAAGAGGGCACAGACAGAGTGTCAGAACTAGAAGATAGGGAGAGGTGCTGCAAAATGTCATCTCCAGAGCAAGACACAAGAGGCACAACTAAGAACTCACAGCAGCTAAGGCTGCCTGCACAAATGGGCCTGCCAACAGCTAGGCAGGGATGAAGGGGCCTCAGGGAGCCCTACCCTTCATTGCTAGACCACTGGACACTGATAGATCCAGGGAGTGGGGAGTAATTTGCCTTCATTTGTACACCCACGGATGGCCCACCCCACCAGGCTCTAGTGGGTAGTTCCAATCTAGTAGTCATGTTGGCCTTGGTTAAGCTAAATGGATCACAAAACCCAAACAAAAGTCGTAAATCTGGGAGAGGTACTAGTAATGAGGAGCAGGGAGGGGCTGATAAGGATGGGAGGGAGATAAAAGAAGTTAGAAAGGGTGACATTAATCTAACACATTGTATACATGTATGAAATTGCCAAATTTAAAAAATCCAGCTGGGGCTGGGCATGTAGCTCAGTTGCTCCCAAGCATATAGCTGACTTGCACAAAGCTCTGGGTGTAATACCCAGCAGAACTTAATTAGGGTGTGATGGTTCACTTATAATCCCAGCACTCAGGAGGCAGAGGCAAAAGGAACAGATATTGAAAGTCATAGTCAGTCAGCTATATAACAAGTTAAGTTTGAGGCCAGCCTGTGCTACATGAGACTCAGTCTCAAAATCAAAAATACAACAAATCAATTAAAAACTGTCTTTTACAATGAGTACGAAGGGTTCATTTAACAAAATTACCTTTTTGTGTCATTGCTGCAGAAACTAGGTCTTATGATTATCCCATTGTACAACCAGGGAGACGGAATATCAGAAATAGACAAGTGGCGGTGGGTGTGGCAGAGCAGGGATTTGAGTCTAGTCTTGACTCAAGGGGCCAGACATTTTGTTCCTACTAGGCTAGAGTATGCTGTGTTTCTGCTCCTCGTGCTGCCACTAACAAACGCAGTATTTAAGACACTTTGTCCACGCCTTAGCTAAAGTAAGGGCAAAAGGATTCAGAGCTATGCTGGGCACTCAGTTCCTTGACCTGGAGGACATTCCTGGGAGAGAGCATGCTAAGAAGACAACCCAGCCTCTTGCCAGATTCCAGAGACGGAATTTCAGTCTCCTATGAAGCAAAGGGTAGTGATTAGTTCCTTTCCCCCCTTTGAAAATCTCTCATGGCCCCTACAGTGGCAATCCAGGTTGCCAGTAGCACAATGAGACTGTTTAGTGTAATGGTCCTGACAGAATTAAAGAGATACTAATGTCTCTCAATATGACTATCATAATATTGAAAACAATGGACTCCAAAGAAAGAGAATTTCCTAGGAATCTCAGGCGGGGAGAAGGAAAATTCCCTAACTAAGGGGGAACTTGTCTCCTCGAATGAGATTTCACACAGTTCTAACAACTTGTCAGACCACCTTAGAGGATGAGCCTGCAGCCCAGATATCACTGGTTGGCAGGATCACACCTTATCTTGACCAAGACTGCTTTGCTGTATCTATCTGTGGCCCTCTTTTGAAACTTTCATTTCACTTTACAGCCCTAAAGATGGACTTGAGGGTGGGAGCGGAAGGCTTGCTGGATCCCTTGGTCCCTCTTCCCAGTGTGGCTACGTTGAATAAATCTCCTTTCGCTGCTTTTCTCCTTTAATTTGGCCCTTTTGAGAATGTGTGGCTAGACCTAACTTAGGGCATATGCTGTGCCCCCCCAGTTTGATAACATTAGAAGAAGAAATTTAGGGGATCACGGTGTGCTGCTGATAGCAACCAACCTGACATTTAAGCTTGAGAACTCCAGGCATGGTGGATTTCATCTTACTTGCCCACCCCCTCCCCAGCTCTGGTTTCCTCAAATACCCATCTCCAAGTCAGTGCACAGCAGAAACAGCAAGTCCTGGATGCCCTCAATTGGCAGAACACAGGCAAGTCTTTGAGAGCACATTCAGTGAAATCCAACAGATGGTGATGTCTCCAAACAAGGTGATGTGGAGCATGACTTTGAGCTGCCTGGGAGGTCTGAAGTGTTTACTGATGCTAAACTCAAAGAAGGCTTCAGACATTGCTCAGGAGTCAAAGGGCACCTCTACGAGCCATGAAGATTACTGGGCTATGCAAAAGAAAAGAACAATGTGGGGCAGGCTGTGTGGAGCCAGGAATCAATCATTCATCCTCTACACAAGAAACCCTTTGGCATGCTGAGGACTAAATCCACACTCCCTGAAGGCCCTTGGCCCTTTATGGCTTTGAAAATGAGATACATGACAAAAATGGAGGGTTGATGTCAGAGATTCGAGCCAGAAAGCAAGTCCTATTGTCCCCTGGGAGATCAGCCCAGATGAGGCCCCATGTCCTACACGATCTGTATCAGCGGCTGGCAAACTTTCAGAAAGGACAGGCCACAGCTTTATTTAGCCCCTCTAATTTAAGGTTGTGCATGCCTGGGATACACTGGAGCAGTTGAGGTCTCCTAACTCAGCCCTTCACAGAACACAGCAAACAGGAATGCGTAAGTATTCAAGGACCTTTGAAAATGTAGCTGCAAAAGCAATTTGGCCACTTCTACATGATCCTTGCTTGACTTTGCTTGCCAGAATGTCACCCGGGATGCCTTAACCTGCCTTGACACAGTGAATCCTGTGGCAGTCAATTTCCCTCTGGTCAGTGCTACTCTGCCCTGTAATTTTCCCAGGGGATTAGAAGATTTGTTTCCAAAGGCCAAGCCCTCGGTATTTGCCCGGCCCTGGCCCTCCAGGCCCTTCTTTATCAGTTGACAAGCACATGCTGTTCTTCCCTGTAGGCAGCTGCAGTGTCTGCAAGGAATGCTGTCCAGCAGGCTGAGATCTGAGCCCTGCCAGAGACCACCAGAACACCTGGGCCTTTTCACCTTTCTCCTATTGTCCAGCACTCTTCCCTATGCCTTGGTCTAAGTGTCACTGCTGTTCAATTGGCTAGCCTGGGTCCCCGAACTAGCATAAATGTTCTTCTTTGTGTGTTCATAATGCCCCTTCTGGACAGTGCTCTACTTTGCTTCCCAGGAAGTAATAAAATTCGTGATTTGAAGTTGTGTTACTAAAGGGCACTGATATGTGCCATTTTGTTATTCTACTAGTTTATATGTGTTAATTCATCCATTTTCCACAACCTATGGCATAGTTCTTGAGAACTGAGACAAGACTTCAGGTGTAAGAGAATGTAGGGAGCTCTGACCAGTAATCACAGCACTTAGGGAGAGGCAAGGAAGACAGTTGTGAGTACATGGCCAGTGAGATCTACATACTGAGTTCAAGGGAAGGGTCTGTTATAAAGTGAGACTGTTTCAAAAAACCAAATGAGCTGGGCGGTGGTGGTGCACACCTTTAATCCCAGCACTCGGGAGGCAGAGCTAGGCAGATCTCTGTGAGTTCGAGGCCAGCCTGGACTACCAAGTGAGTTCCAGGAAAGGCACAAAGCTACACAGAGAAACCCTGTCTCGAAAAAAACCAAAACCAAAACCAAAACAAAAACAAAAACAAAAACAAAAACAAAAAACCAAATGAGTATATAAAGAAAAAGAAAAGGAGAAAAGCAAAAGAAACCACTACAAGAGGGGAAAAAGCAGAAAGGGCTGAGCTACACGGGATTGTGTGAGATGAGGCCAGCGAGGCTCAGTACCAGCAGAAAATCCCCAGACAACAGAACTTCATTTCTGGTTCACCTTCAGTCATTCTTAAAAACAAAAGAGGTACAATGGCACTCTATAATGACTGGGGCAGTGGACGGAGATGGACATCCAGAGGCGAGAAATAAATGACTTTGGCTCAGGAAAGGGGCCTAGGCTAGATACTCAGCACAAAAAGTCTCTTTCATCGAGGTGGTAACCAAATGTCTGCATGCTCCAGATCAACCTCCTTCTTTGTTTTTCTAAATAAATGAACAGTGTTTAAAGATTTCCTTCACTGATGTGTGAGGGGGTGTGTGCATGTGCACACATGTGTACCTGGTATGCTCAGAGTTCAGAAGAGGACTTTCAGGAGCTTGTGAGCCGCTTGACCTGGGGACCTAACTCCCACCCTCTGCAAGAGCAGCAATCGCTCGTAACTGCTGAGCAGCATTTCCAGCTAACCCGCCTACTACTCTTTTCTTTGTGATGGTTTTGCCATGCACACCGTTCAGTTTTAAAGTCACCTCATAGTCAAAGATGATATTTACTGCGCCAGCCACATTTTCCTTTTCTGGCCATCAGGAATGAGGAAACAACTGCGTGCCCTTTTACCTTTAAAATATTTCCCTGAAGTTACGCACATCAACTTTTGCTTATATTCTAATTGGTCAGCACCCCAGGGGATGCTAGAAAATATAGGCAATTTAAGGTGATCATGTGCCTAGCTTTAAAACATCGGTTACTATTAAGGAAAAGGGGGAGTGTTGGCATAGCACTATGTGCTCTCAGCTATAAACACACTACTTCTGATATAAGGAATGCTCCCCAGAATTCCAAATGAGGAAAGGACATATTTGGTTAAGAGATCCAGAAAAACTCCATAGAGAAGTAGATAGCCAAAACAGGCTTGGAAACATGGCGGTTATTTTGCTGTGACAGATCGGGTTTTACTACTATTTTTGTTTAGATTGGGGTTTTTGTTTGTTTGTTTGTTTAGATTTTTTCTAAATAGTGCCTCACTACATAACCCAGGCTAGCCTAGAACTCTTAATCCTTCTGCCTCAGTTTCTTGAGTACTGGGGATCATAAGTATGTAATACAACATCCTGTCAAAAGGCATTTTAGATAGAGGGAAATACAAGAAAGAGGCATGGAGATTGAAATGAGCAGAATGCTGTCTTCTTGGGGTTTCTATTGCTGTGATAAAACACCACAGCCAAAAGCTTTGAGTGTAAGGACTCAAAGAAATGTTTACCGCCACACAGGGAGGAGGTGGTTTACTTCATAGTACAACTCTCAGGTCACAATACATCATCAATGACAGAAGTTGGGGCAGGAGCTCAAGGTAGGAACCTGGCAGCAGGAACTAAAACAGAGTCATTGGAGGACCACCGTTTATACTGACTTGCTCGCCTGCTTTCTTAAATACCCCAGGGCCACCTACCCACAGATGGCACCAGCCACAATGGACTGAGACTTCCCACATCAATCATCAGTTAAGAAAATGCCTCAATGGCTTGCCTGCAAGCCAGTGTTGTGGGGGCATTTTCTCAACTGAGGTTCCTTCTCAGATGACTCTAGCTTGTTTCAAGTTGCCAAAAAAATTATACAGCACAAATGTTGTGGTTTGAATAAAAATGGCCCCATAGGCTCATAGGGAGTGGCACTATTAGTGAGGCCTTGTTAGAGTAGGTGTGGTCTTATTGGAGGAAGTGTTCCACTGTGGGTAGGTTTTGAGGTTTCAGATGCTCAACTTAGACCAAGCGTCATTCTCTATTCCTGCTGCCTACTGATTCAGATGTAGAACTCTGGCGCTCTTTCTCTAGAACCATGTCTCTCTTTGCATGCTGCCATGCTTCCATGCTTCCTACCATGATGGCATGGACTTAAACCTCTGAATCTGTAAGCTAGCCCTAATTAAATGTTTTCTTTGATAAGAGTTGCCATGATCATGGTGTCTCTTCACAGCAATAGAAACCCTAAGATAAATGTGTTGCCTTATTGGGTTCTTGGGTACAAGTTGGTGAGCAGTAAGTAGAAAGAGAGGCAATAATGATAGGTTGGAGTCGTTTGGAGGAAAGACATAAATGCCAGAGATATATATTATAAATATAAATTACATTGAGTTTGCTGGTCCAGGGGGAGGAACTGAAGGCTTTGATGCAGAGCACTGTGACTATTACTACAGCAACAACTTATTTCTTAGCAGGGGAAGTATGAGAACAAATTCTCACTGCAACAACAACAAAAAGATGGGCAGGTTGGAATAGAGGAAACAATACAGTGAGCCCATTGACTGCTCAAGTGATACCACCAGCCCAAATAAAAGGGGAGTAGTGGGGTTAGAATGGAGACAGTGGGTTCAGGTTGAGGTTTCTTGAGCTTTAGGAACCTTTGGGATGTCTACATGAAGATGTGTATCCAAAGAAACACTGGAGAATGAGGAACCCAGGACAAAAGGCTATGCTACCCATACATATTTGAAAGTGTCATTATTGAAGCATCAGAAGACTCATTCAAAGCAGTGGTTCTCAACCTTCCTAATGCTGCGACCCTTTAATACAGTTCCTCATGTTGTGGTGACCCCTAACCATAAAATTATGTTCATAACTGTAACTTTGCTACTGTTATGAATTGTAATATAAATTACAATTCTGTGTTTTCTGATAGTCTTAGGCAACTCATGTGAAAGGATCATTCCACCCCCAAAGTAGTTGTGACTCACAGGTTGAGAACTACTGCTTTAAAGGAATGAGATTGCAAATGTGAAAGTATAAAGACCAAAGGAAAATGGGCATGAGCAGTCTAAATGGGTGAGTTTCAAGCATGGAGTGAAGGAAGGTCAATGTTAATGGCTTTAAAGAAGACAAAACTAAGAAAGGATCCTTGAGGACAACTAGGAAAACTGTTAAGTAGGGTTGAGTAACCACCAGGGTTGAGTGTTATGGGAAATGTAAAGGAAATGCAGTCAACCCAAGGAAAAAAGGAGAAAATTCTAGACCACAAGGAAAAGGTATGGGTAGATGGCAAAGAAGCTGAGGTGTTTATTGTAAGCCATCATTTGAGGATGTAGTATGGGCGTGGGGTGGCTTCAGATATACTCACGTTCAGAAAAGCATGAGATGGCAAAACTAGAAGGACCACAGGATGGTTCATTTTCATTATCAACTTGTGTGGATTTAGACTTTCCATGGAAACACACTGCTATGTATGTATAAGGATGTTTCCAGAAAGGATTAACTGGGGCAGGAAGATGCTCCTAACATCAACCTATGGGCTAAGATCCCAGAGGGTGTGGTAGTTTGAATGTAATTGGCCCCCATAATCTCATAGGGAGTGGCACTATTAGGAGGTGTGGCTTTGTTGGAGGAAGTGTGTCACTGTGGGGTCAGGCTTTGAGGTTTCCTATGTTCAGGATACTGCCCAGTGTCTCATTGCATTTCCTGTTGCCTGAAAGATGTAGGGCTCTCAGCTACTCTTCCAGCACCACATCTGCCTGAATGCCACCATGCTATCTACCATGATGATAATGGAGTGAACCTCTGAATCTATAAGAGAGCCCCCTCAAATAAATGTTTTGCTTATAAAAGTTGCCATGGTCATGGTGTCTCTTCATAGCAATACAAACCCTAATTAAGACATAGGGTCTCACTCTTTAGCCACAGCTGGCCTGGAAATTACTATGTACCCCATGTTGCCCTCAAACACATAGTGATCCTCCTGCCTCAGCCTCCTAAGTGTTACCATCATGGGTGTGAGCCGACATGCCCAGCAAACATGCAGATTTTAAAACATGGACAGAAACAAGGAAAGAGAAACAGGGAAAATTCCATCTTGAAGTTGCAGACAGCTGTGTGTGTAGGGGAAAGGTGACTAGAGATCTAGGTAATTATTTGACCTCAGAAAACAGGACAATGGGTCTAGTTCTGCAACAGTTAGCCATTATCACTGCTCTGCTCAGAACAGACTTTCGCATTTCTTCTCAAACTGAAACTTTATTTTTGAAGCAACCCTTATTTGTAACATTCCAACGGCTTTACATATTTATGAAGGAAAATTGCAGAGTGTGGAAATCTTTAGAATATTGGAGATGTCAATTTCTAGCTTTAAGCTCTTCATTCCTGAAAACCTTATTTCCTAAAACAAGATATGTCTATGCTCCGATCAGAATATCTAAAACCCAAGCCACTGTTAACACAATGTGTTGAAAGGGTGTGGACCAACATTCAAAGCTGGTAGAAATGCAAAATGCTACATTTGCTTTGAGAGAAAGGCAGGTTCTACACAGCTGAACAGGCTCTTACCACACAATCCAGTCATTACACTGTTATTTACTGTAATGAGTTGAAGACGTATGCTCACATAAAAACATACCAGTGTTTACAGACTCTTTATTCCAAAATTCAGAAGCAATCAAAATGTCCTTCAATAGGTAGTAATAAACCTTGGCACATTGGTACAGTAGAATACTCTTCAGCCAGGAGAAGGAGAAGAATATAACTCCACAAGAAGACATGGATACCTTGCATGAATATTGGGAAGTGAAAAAGATCAATCCAAAAAGGCTCCAGACTATGCCAATTTTGTGGTACACTGTAGACAAGGCAAAACTACAGCGGCAGTAAATGATAATGGTTATCAGGGATCCCGAGAGAGGGGAGGGAAGATGAATGAGTAAAGCACAAGGATTTTCCATGCAATAAATCTGTTCTTAACGATGCTGCAGTGGAGGATACACGACACTGTGTATACTGGAAACCTCATAGATCTGTACAACACAAAGTAAACAGTAATGCCAACTAAGGACTGGTTAGTAATAATGTATCAATATTGATTCATCAGTTGTAAATCATGTGCCACACTAATGCATCATGTTAATAATAGGGCAAGCATGCTGAAGGGATGACTCAACTTATAAGAACACTTGCTGCACAAACTTGAAGACCTGCGTTCAAATTTCTAGAGCCCATGTAAAAAGCCTGGCATGGTCATAGGTGCACTTGTAATCCCAGCACTACGTTG
>CABHPH010064141.1:0-10289 GCA_902168325.1 Peromyscus nudipes
GTAGAAGGAGGGAAGGGAGGGGGATCTGTGATTGGTATGTAAAATGAATAGGAAATATCTTAATAAAAAAATTAAAAGAAAAAGAAAAGAAAAAATGGAGAAAGTGAGCTGAGCCTTAGCACAATGCATTAATTCATTCTCTCTGCTGTTGACTGTGGATGCTACTAGATACTTCAAACCCCTGCCTTGACTGCCCACAAAGATAGACTATAACCAACACTTATATGCTTAATAAACACCTTCTCCAGTAAGTCATTTTACTATCACAGCAGCAGAAATAAAACCGGGGACAAATATTAATCAGCATAGAAGGAAATATCCCTTATTCGATGTGTCTGCTCACGCCACAGAACTGAATTCTACAGGTGGCATTGTACCTAACCACATAGACTCCCTCCACCCCAACCTCGCCTTCCTTTCTCCCTCCTTTCAACCATCTCGCCATAATAACCACCATTTTGTATTTTGGAAAAAAAAATTAAAAAGAAATACAGAGAAATCAGATAAATGAAGGAGAAGAGAGAGAAGGAAATGAGGGGCTTTCTGGTTGTTGAACCTCACTCAGCACTGAGTGGAGGTGATAGTTATAGGAGAAATCAGACAATTAAGGGAGAAGAGAGAGAGAAGGAAATGAGAGGCTTTCTGGTTGTTGAAGCTCACTCAGCGCTGGGCAGGGGTGATAGTTAAAGGAAAAGCTCAGCTTCCCTCTATGTCACAGATCTGGTTGTTACAAAGTCCCACTCTAGCTTCCTTCATTCATTGCTTTCTTTTCCTTCGTGTACACCTTTTGTTTGCATCCTCAGACTTGCTGAAGACACCACTGCCTCTTCACTTCTCTTACACACAGTTCCCAGCCCTCCTTCTCCACTTGCTCTGTATTAACACCTGATTCTTAGAATGGGGTTTGCTTGAGGATTCTGACACTCTACCAGAGATAGGAGATGAGAGGAGGGGAGGGAATGGAGGGGGGAGCGGAGGGGAGGGGAGGGGAGGGGAGGGCAGAAGAGAACCTACTTGTTTACTAGAGCTCCAACCAATCAGCTTCTCTTTGAAGGCATCACCTGTACCAAGTCATTCTCTTCTCCTTTATCTGCAATCCACACAAAGTCCTCATTCAAGGAAATAATCAGGTCTCTACAAAAAGTATTTTTCATACTCCCACTAGGTCATCACTATCTAAGAGAACAAGCATTGTGTAGCACACTGCTTGGTAGAGTCCTCCTTCTGAGTCTGACAGGCCCTAAGGAGCCACTGTGTGGTATGGTGTATCAGGAGTCAAGGTATAGATGAATGAAATCCATGCTACTTTGCTTGGGAAAAGGAAACACCATTATAGCAATGAGAGGTACAGCCTTGCAAATTGTAAGTTAACTTGAGAACAATTTTTCTCTTACCTTTGGTGTTAGGCAAATTTTCAAAAATGAAGGTTTCTAGGGACTGTCAAAGAGAGGTCTGGCACATACCTCAAGAAGGAATATTAGGGAAGGTTTCAAAAATGATTCAAAGTAATTTTAAAATTAGTAAAAAAATAAAATAATCTGTGGAACATTGTTTCATTCTGTATGAATGAGAAATATTGACTTAACAACAAAAGTATATTTTGCTTACTTACAATGTGCCTTAGTCCTACATGCCAGGATAGGAGATGTTAACTAAATGCCTCTTGATTTCTGGAACTTTGGAGGGGCATGTCTGCAGCATAAGTGAGGTATAGGAGAGAAATGGAGCATTGTAAGCTGATCTAAATCAGCTTGGTCACATGCAATATTTAGATTATTCTCAATAAATCATTATAGCCACTAAAAATGTCTCAGGTCATGAAAAACAGTTAATTCCTCAAAACAGAATATCTGATGATCATAAACAAGGGTTTCAAGCCGGATTTGTGACACAGAGAAACATTTATTGCATAATAATTTTTTTGGCTAGAGGCACACCATTCCATATACTCATCTAGGTGCCTTCAATGAAGCCAGTTTCTAACACAATGTAAGAATAATGAACTGTAACCCCATGAGGCAATCTTGCTAGGCAAGAGGAAGGATTTTTGCATAATTGCCAGGATCACACAACCAGAAGTCCTAAATTACTGGCTGGACAGAGACTGATTAAGGGTCCAATCTCAAGGGACTCATCCCTGAGAGCTGCAGAATACAGGCCTCAGGGGAATATTTGAATGCAAAGGTGAGGAGACTCTCTAAGCTATTCAAGCCAATCCTTGCATCTTAAATGCTTTAATTTCATAAAAAGACAGCCCATTTCTAACATCCATCATGCTAATTAATAGGTAGCTAGTTTCACCAATAAAAATCAAATTTGACATCCAGCATGCTAATCAGCAAATGCTGGTTGTCCAATGAGACAAGAATAACAGAAGGGCTTCCAGTGACCACTTCTAGAGTGGGACCCTGGATGATATGATGCTGGTTGACTGCTAGGATGAGGATTTTAGTAGGATACTTATGCTCCACATTTAAGAATCAAGATTAATGTAGTTTAAGTAGTTTTACTATCCTGTTTATTATGAGTGACATTCTAGAGTAAATCATAGATTTCAAAATAGTTAATGGAGAGAACACTGAAAAGATATCAAGGTTTGACCTAACCAGTGGGATAGAGTTGGGATTTGCTGAGAATGTATAAATTATGGGAAAGTAGCTTTTGAGGAAGAAGTTTGAAATGGCTTTTTGGTAACAAGTGAGAATGCTGGATAGGAATGTAAAGACTGTTCTACATATTACAGAATGAATAAAACTGGCGACAAAAATAGCAATTACCAAGCTCTTTATGCTAACTTGGATAAACTGATTAAATTATTCAAGGATATGACCAGATTAAAAAGAGAGAGTCCTGGAAATTGAGTGCCAAGTCACTTAAGCATTTATTAAGTTGACAGGGTGATGAGGATGATGGTAGTGATAATGGTGGTGGTGGTGATGGTGGTACTGGTGGTGTTGATGATGATGGAGGTGTTGATGATGGTGGTGGTGATGATGGTGGTGGTGGTGGTGATGATGGTAGTTGTGATGATGGTAGAGGTGTTGTTGATGATGGCAGTGGTGATGATGATGATGGTGGTGTTGATGATAGTAGTGGTGGTGATGATGATGAAGGTGGTTGTGGTGATGAAGGTGGAAGTAATGATGATGGTGTTAGAGACAGTGATATTATAATAATGATTCTAGTGTGAATAGTGATGATAATGGTGTTGTCTATGATGATAATAATATTAAAAACTACCATCTATATGTTTACCTTGTTCTAAACATTGTTTTAAGTGCCTTAAATAGTTCATTTCATTTTTAACATTCCTGAATACAATATTCATATTTGTGTCATTTTATGAATGAGGAGATTCAAAATGCTAAGTAAGTTATACAAGGTCATAGCTAATGGGACGAGGAGAAGCTAGCACAGGTGAGAGAAAAGAGCAGCCACCAAAAGAGGAAAAGCTGAGACACACTGACATGATGGGGCTCAGGAAGATGGGCTCATGATGAGGGGTAAATTTAAAGTTAAATGTGTTCAGACCAGGCCAAAATTATTGGGAGACATAGCTACTGGTGACATTCTTACGATAGATTTTCTGAAGTAGAAAATCAAAAGCCCGAGTGATGTTGCTTAAAGAAAGAACCAGAGGAACAAAAGCAGATACGGAAATGATAGGGAGGTACCTTTAAGGTTTGCTTAAAAATGTGTGTTCACGAAGATGAGAGAGCAAGTCTGCACACTGACAAGGGTGACCAAAAAAGAGCAGGAAAATGTCGGGCACAAGGGGAGAGGGTAGGAAATCCAAATTAGTGTCACCTTAGGCAGGGAAGTAGTCCAGAGACCAAATGGAAAATTGGTTTTAGAGAGAGATTGAGACATCTTCCTATTTAATGTTTTGCTTTACACATCTTATGCACCCCTGCACGGTGCACTTGCTGACAAAGGTGTGCAAGTTCCTATCCTGATGCTTCTTTTTCTCTGTGAAATAAGAAGTTATGTCATCAGATAAGAAAGAGGTGGAGAGAAGTTTGAGTGGTTTGAAAAATGTGAAGACTATATCAACTTAGAAAACTAAGAAGTGAACTAATGAGAAAAATGGAGAGCCAGGTGCGCGCGCACACACACACACACACACACACACACACACACACACGCAGGCATGCATTAACATACATGTAACAACAACTGAAGAAAAAGAGGATAAGAAGGAGGCCATGGGAGAGTTTAGAGGTGGGGAAGGGGAAGGGAGAATGTTGCGGTGCGATTATATTATAATCTGAAAAATAATATTTTAAAAAGTGATGATAATCACTTGGTTTATAGGCATAAAAAGAAAAAATTTTTGAATAGCCTAAATGTATAAAAGAAGAGTGAAACTCAAAATTTCACTATAGTGGCTGAATGCATGTGTATTTTCCATGGAATAGATGTGGCTCGATGTAAGAAAAAATAAACAAACAAACAAAACGAAAACCAAGCAAACTAAAACCAAACAAGCAAAACACTAAGTAGCGCTGAGGCATTTTGTCATTTGCTTGAGAAGATTCCCTGGAAACATCAAGTGCTTTTCCACAGAGATCCTATATGAATGAGTCACCAGTGTACCAGAGGAGAGGGAAGATGCCTCCAGGAAAGCTCTACCTGCGTCACAGGAGTTGAAGAATGAAGGGTATATACAGAGGAGTACTGCCCACTTGGAATACATCCAAGAGACATCTGCTTCCAGAAGGCTGGAAAGCTGTGAATAAACTGTATTGCCCAGGTAGGAGACAGGGCTTTGCCTAAGGACTTTCTCTTCCCAAATATTGGTTAAATCAGTGATCATCAAATTGAGTCAGGCAGGTTGTGGGACATGGAAAGATAGGGGAGTAGAGTGGGTGGGTGCAAATGTAAGGCAAAAAAAAAAGAGAGAAAAAGAAAAAAAAGAAAATGAAAGGGCCAACTAAGTTGCCCATATTGATAGGTAACCAGCAGTCAGGAGCCTATTATCGAGAGAAAGATGCCATTGCTGTATTTCTGTGTGGTTTCTGTGAGACTTGGTGGTCAGTGCAACAATGTTAAGAGGTGGTGGGATCTTTAGAGGTAATAGGCAGATAGACCACAGGAAGTGCTGCCCTTAGGAAGGATTATGGCAGTCCTCACAGGGCTCTGGTTAGCTTGGGCCTGTTAAAGGAATGCAATAGTAGCCTCTAGCTTCCTGCCTCACCATGAGAACCTTTCCCTCTGTCTTCACTCCTGACATGAAGCCGTCCACACTGATGGTGTTTAACCAGTGAAGATGTTTCCAGAGCTGGTGCCTGGGCGTGTGGAGTTTTAACCCTCCAACCACAAGGCTGAATAAACTCCTTCTTCTTTATCATATATCCAGCTTGGATATTATGTTAATAGCAAAAGGAAAGCAGGAAAATCCTGAATTAAATGTTGGAGGTTAGTTACTTATTAAAAATGGAGACAGTGTTCATATACTAAACTAATCTACGGGCTCGCTACCTTTTAATAAGCAGTGTAAGAATAATGGAGCTAAACCCTCTTCTCTCTCTCTTTTCCTCCTCTTAAACTTAGAGTCAGGAAGAACTTTTCCCTATAGGGTTACAGTTAGTGAAAGATCATGCCAAATTAGCAGTTTGTCCAATTAACTGGTAATAAAGAATTTCCAATCTTTTAACTTTCCTTATTCTTCCTTCAATGAAAGAAATGTGAGTTTGTTTCTACAGTGAATCGCAAAGAGGAAGCATGGATTTGGTAGTTCTAGATGCTCAAGCCACAAGTGACCATTGTGGTCCCTTCTCAAAATGTACCCCCAGTACTTTGGTGAATGTGAGGGACCCAGTGCTCTAAAGGCGTGGGAATGTGTGGCACCAATTCCAGGAAAGGCTTGGATGGTCCGGTGTTTCTATCCTCCTTTTGCTTGAGTTCTGGAAGGTATCCCTGAACATTACTGTTGCAGTATGTCGATACCACTCAAAATTAACATCTCTTACTGATATTGTCCATAAGCAATAAAAAAAAAAACTAACTGATGACAAGACAGTCTTGATCACTGAGATGTTGGCACAGTAGTCTGGGATTTTAAAAAGGAAAAGAATTCAACTAGAAATAATAAATGGGTTACATTTATGAATTTATACACATACTCATATTAAAGTTATAAGTAGAGAATAAGAAACTCTTAACTGGAGGAGTGAGAGGGACACAGGAAGAACTGGGGGGAGTTGAGGAAGAGAGGGAATGATATAAATATAGTACATATTGGTGAAATTATTAAGGCCACGCCACGTAGTTAAAAGGAAGATTTATTTAATGGGTAACTTACAAATGAAGGGATAGGTAGGTCGCAGGGTCTGGGGAAGGTGTATCGCAGTCCAGCAGTGTTCTCTGGAGCTCTGCTCGGTCAACCTCCACCGTCCAGGGTCCAGGAACAGAGAGAGAGCATGCGAGCTGGCCCATCCGGCTCTTGGGTCTCCAGGGTCCTCCCTTGTCCCTGCCTTGTAGCCGTGACAGTTGCCGAAGCCTCAATGGGGGTTGGAACTTCCAGATCAAAGCTGGAATGGCTACCCACTACAAGTACACATGTATGGAATCCTAAAAGAAATTAAAAATACAAAAAAGACTGTCTTATGAAGTTGCTGAGATATTATTTTGATACAGTCATGGTTTTAGGATGCTATCCACACTCTTACAATTACATCTTAAATTTATGCATGCATATGGAGGTGTCTGTAGAGCATTAATTCACACCCACTGTGACCTTTGAGTGGCCACCATTGCCTCACCTAGGTTACTCTAATAACCTCCAAATGGGGCCTCTACTTTCATACCTCTGCAGTATACTCCCAGCTCAAAACCCAGGGATCTTCCATGACATCCATCCGGTTATGTAGCTTGTGTACAGTGGCGTGTATAGTGAAGATGCCCTCCAGAGCAGCTCTCTCACTTTCTTAACTACAAGCCCAATGTTCTTTATGTTCTATGTTGTAGCCACACCAGCCTCCATGAACATTCCAGGAACCCTCTACTGCAGTTTCATTTATACAACCTACATGACCTAACTTACTTCTTCATCTTCTTTGAGTCTAAGTCAGATGCTACCTTCTCAGTATAGACATTCTGATAGGCTATGAAAACGATGTCCTCTCTTGGACCTTGGGTCACCAGCCTTCTTTTTTTTTTTTACTCTGTTTTACTTTGGAATTTATTTCTATCTGACATACTACATGTTTAGTTTATTAATTTATTGCCTGCCTCCCTCACTACAATATAAGCTCCGTGAGGATAGGTACCTCTGCTCCTGCTCTGGGTCTTACTAACACATGGCTGATGTTTAGCATATACTATGCACTTAATAAATATTTGTTAAATGACTAATGGAATGTACTGATGGATGCAGGAGGATGGGATGGAGAGGTGTACAATGAAATTTAGAAGATAAAGACAAGAGGAAAGTGCTTTTTTTTTTTCAGGGAGAATTACAGAAAGCCAGTTTTGTTACTGAACTGTATACATGAAGACTTTAACCTGGGGCACTATCCCCTTGGACCATAAATATTATATATGACCTGCCAGTTTCATTGTCTTGTTTTATATGATGTACTTCCCTTAAGTTTTACACAAACACAGTGAAGTCAATAACCCACCTTCAGCATGCTAGTCTGAAGGTAATTCTCTGCCCACTTCTACAGAGCTCCAAATAGAAAGGTCAGACTCATATCAGGGGCGAAGCATGCACTATGCTTTTCAAGCCAGGAACTAAAGCAGAGAATGGGTGCAATGATTGAGGTTGCCTCCTGCTGGGGAGCAGACTTGGGCAGTCCATTCTCATTCCTAAGAACACTAGCTGGAGGCAGTTCTGATGAGAAGGGGAAACCCAACCAAGTTCTTGAGCTTGACACTGGTAAAGAAACAGAACCTTAAAAATGAATGGGGCTTGTGAAGTCCAGAATCTTAAATCCTGACCTATGTGCTCTTTCCACACTTCCTGGCCACTCTGCTATTTTAGCTCATCTTTCACTTGGATGTTTATTGACCCCAGCTCTTCAATCCACAATGTGGAAACAAAAATTTATACTTCATCTCTTTTCAATATATATGTGTGCTTCAAGCACTCTTGATGCCCCATATATTACATGAATCTTAGAGTGTATTAAATGTAAAATTCAAGCATTTGTTAAAAGGGGCCTTGCTTCTATCTACTTGGAAATACCAGTAATCATAGTAAAAGATGATTAAGATATGAGAGGAAATATTTAAAAAAATGTGTTCTATTCACATTGTTCTCCTTTTCTTTTTTCTATCCACATTTCCACAATCAACAACAAAATGTTCCCCTAAAGAAAACCAGAATGATATGTTTTTTTCCTCCTCCCCAATGTCTCTCTTTTCCAAGCCCATTTCATGATTTAAGAAATGAGAAAAAGAAAAAAAAACAAGTTTATATTAGTTTGAACAAAAATGTCTGATTTTGTCAATTAAAAATGAAAACAACTGTGGTTCTTTTCAAGAACTCTTAACCCAATCTTAGTTTAGTCCAAACCAAGAGAGCCAAAGGCTGCTCAGGGCAGGTTCTGGAAATTCAGTCCAGTGTATCGTGGGCATGCCATCTGATATTGCAAAGGCCCCATTGGCATCTTGTTTCTTCCCCTACAATAATTGCCTTTCTTTTAGATTTCAGTGTTTCCCTTTTGTGTTTACGATAACAGAGGGATGCTTTATTGCATTTCACCAGGCCGGTTGCCATGGTGATCAGCAGTTGCTGTATGCTGTAAAAATAACCCTCCTTCCTTGATAGATTTCACTTGAGTGAAAATAACCCTTAAAAATAGGTTGAAATTTACATACTAACTCTTCCAGCAGGTTCAAGGGGGAGAAAGGAATGAATTACATCGTGATTTGACAAGCTATTAGGTGAGGGGCTGCCGGATGAGGTCTGAACAGGAAAGTTGGCTGTGGGAGGCCAACCAAATTCCACTGCAAAATCTCTTTCTTTGTTGTTGGGTCTTTCTTCATTAGCGTTGAATGATGATGAAAACGAGATCAGAGAAGATTCAGACATCCATGGGGACGAAGGCTCACAAGGATTAGTTGCTCATAAATAACGGAACAGGTTGATATGAACTAGAATACCATCCTTCAGACTGTGCCTGCTGACTTCTGTTCCTGCAGATGGAAATGAATGCTGCTTGAGACATTAATAAGATGATCTGCAGTTAGATATGTTTGAGAAGCATAATTCACCATACCCATAGTGTGTATTGTCAGGTCAAGTGTTTGAGAGATTCTAAAGCAAGACCCATTTCCCTGTATTTCATGTTTCATTGACATTCCTGCTTTCCTTAAGCATGAACCCTGTCACGTAACACTCACAATGATTCCATTTTTTGAGAAACTTTTCGCACTCTTCAATTCTTCTGTTGTGTGTGTGTGTGTGTGTTTTTTAAATGATTAGTGAAGATGAGCTAAGAGTTTTCAGAATTGTCTACCAACTTCTTCCACCATGTTTTCCCCCATCTACAAGAAAATATAGAAAAATCAAAGCAACATATTAGTGGTAAAATTGTTGACCATATTAGTGATAAAATTGGCATACATTACATAATGATTGAAGAGGTAAATGGACCTCCCAGAGTAGTTTCAGGGGCATTAGTGGATTGAAGAATAAAATTGTTTCATGATGAGAGTTGGAATTACCTTCACACCTTAATAATTAGAGAGGAATTAAGTTACTCCATGTAAACAACATGTTCATTCATATTTTTCTTTTTCTTTCTTTTTTTTTTTTTTTTTTGGTTTTTTCGAGACAGGGTTTCTCTGTGTAGCTTTGCGCCTTTTCCTGGAGCTCACTTGGTAGCCCAGGCTGGCCTCGAACTCACAGAGATCCACCTGCCTCTGCCTCCCGAGTGCTGGGATTAAAGGCGTGCACCACCAATGCCCGGCATATTTTTCATTTTTTAAAGAAGTTGATACAAAGGCTTTTAGGTGCGCATATGCATCATAGCTCTATCTCCCTCTAGGCCACCAAACACAGAACAAAGTATCTTGTTGGCTTTCTCTGGTTATATTTTCATGTCTGGAATCATCTTCTCATTTGTATTTCACATTGATATTGTATTTAGTATATATTTTTTCATTTTGAATAAAAATTTAATTGATTTTCTGTCAGCCTTCATGAACTTATTGGATACTTATTATGATGTCAGCCAAGCCCATTCACTTTTAGTAGACTGAAAACTTCTCATATGACTTTTGCTGTAATCCCAGCACTCAGGAGGCTGAGGCAGGAGGATTGACATGAGTTTGAGGCT
>CABHPH010064192.1:0-12309 GCA_902168325.1 Peromyscus nudipes
ATATTGAATCCTAATCCCATGAAAACAGAAAGCTAGGGGAGGGGTGAGCCTATGGGGTAACTACAGAGGTGTGTCAGGGACTTAGGAAGGAGGAGTCTTGGTGTAACCTTGAAGGAGAGCTTTGGACGAAGTCTGGTACTGTCACTGCAGATCTGTGTCTTTCATCGTCTTTCTTCTCTGGCACAGGCAACAGAGTTCAGAGAATTACTCTCAATCACAAGTTCTCCAGAGTCTATCAGCAGAGCTATGTATTCATCTGACCTCAGCTCAAATCTATGAAAAGTCAGCATGCTGCCTGGAAAGAGCAAAACCTCTAGCCTGGCCAGCTATGAAATAAGCATCATCTGAATTTGTTGTAATATGGGAGCCCCGGCCAGCTTGATATTCTCCACAGCTGAAAAACGGGCAGGGACCTCTTATTCTGCCCCACATGGGGCAGACTGAATAGAGAATCTGTAGTTTAAAGATGAAAAAATGAGAATTAATCTATGATGTGTTCTGCTCAAGACTTAAACTACACCTTCCCTTTAGCCACCAGAATTCCTGGAATTATTCTGAATTTTCACTTTTCTTTTAATAATTATAGTGTTTTCCTCTAGAAACCATGTTACTGTTCTCCTCAGGATTTGTAACGTGTTACCTGTCTCCTAGTAAAATCATCAATGATGATTTTTTTTTCCATCTCAGTGATAAAGGGACTTGCAAAATATCCTTTACTAAGGACAGTGGAAGAAAAGGCAGGAGCAAAGACTCACTGATCGGTTCCACTGGCAAACCAGCTTCTGGAGTCTGGACCCTCACCAGTACTCCATTAACCTAGCCTTAGCTCACCCACTACTCAGAGCACTATGTTTCTTTCCTTTCTACTATTTGTTAGTTTCTCATTGTTATAGAATGCTCGACACAAACAATTCAAAGTAGTAATTACTTATCTAAATTATGGTTTCTAGGCTCACTTGGCTTCAAGCGCTTCGTGGTGAAAGAGTTCTTTATTGCTCTATGATCAGAGAGATGGACAGGAAGTAGCCAGAGTCAGGAGCTTCCCCAAAGCGCACTGTAGTGACCTTTTACCTTCAGCAAGGACTTAGCTCCTAAAGTTTCTAGAACATTCTGAAATAGTGCCCCCAGGTATTCAACACATGAGCTTGCAGGACACAGTTCATACATTTTAAATCATTGTGCTAGATGAACTATTCAATAAAGTATCAGACTTAGTCCCCATGTTCAAAGGAGTATTCAGTCTTGTGAGGGTAGAGAAAAGGGACATCCCTTCCTCTTGATGAGGTAGAGGTTCAAGCACAGTTGAGAGGTGACACAGGTATAAAATCTATAGAGGCACAGAAACGTAACTGCCACAGAATCTCTATAGAAGTCATTCATAAATAGAGAACGAGATGGGGTTACTAGAGGCTGTGGGTAAGGGGAGTCAAAGCTGTGGGGCAGACTAGTATGATTTCTATACCTTGGATTGTCCCTAGCCTATAGATATACAGATATACAGACTACCTAGAATCCTGTTGCCCTTGGAGGAACAGCTTCTCTGTGCCTGACTGTTAGATGTATGCATTTCTATTTAGGTCTCCTCAGGCTTAGTGCACGTCTAGAATCGCTTCTGCTCTTGGCCTGAGTACCCTAATCCCTTGTTGCAAAAGAGGACCTAGGCTGTCTAGATTTAACATCCAGACCATGTCTCTCACTCTGGGCATTGAGTTTTGCTCCCAGGCCTCAACACCTGCTGCACAGCCCACCCTGATATTTCTCTGGGCTTCCTCCCACATGGCTTCTGCTCTCTGGTTCACTCTCCACTGCTGCTGGCAGCTCTTTTACCTATTTTTGGGCTCCAGGGATTTCAGCTGTCTCCTAGTTTTGCTGAAAATGGAGTTTGCAAATTTTCGTTTCCTGTCCTTTTTGTTGCTTTTGGATATTCTCCAACGGGAGAAGGAGCTGTACAAACTGCACGGGCCAAGTTCACACCACAAGTTGCCTCCTTTATGGTTCTCTACTTCCATTATTTTGAAGACTGTACATTCAAAGTTAGGAGAGCTCTGACGAGGATGGCTAATAACATGATTATGAAAGTTTTCATGAATGAAAAATTATTACCAAGATAATGGAAGAGAATATTAACTCTATGGGTCTCTCTCGATTAGGAATGTGAAGCTGGACTCAATTGAGACCACTGTTTAGTCTCTTTGTACTGACCAGTGTGAGGAATATGCTGTTTACTCTCTCTATTAGATAACAAATGAATACAATTAATATCCTAAAGCAAAACTCCTAACCCTCTTGCTCTGGTTTAATAATCCAGTCTCATGCACACTTGTCTATCCCATGTGCATTTTGTATTACGAAATACTATTCATTTTTTACATGTACTTACTTATTTTATGAGGTGTGTGTGTGTGTGTGTGTGTGTGTGTGTGTGTGTGTGTGTATGTGTGTGCTCAGTGCACATGTGGAGGTTAGGGAACAACTGGAAGGAGTCAGGGATTGAGCTCTTACCCACTGAGACATCTCACCCAACCACTGCTGACGGGTAAGTTTATTTATTTTTGTTATTCCTGACTGACTGAAGGAAAAGTGACCACCCATTGTCATTTTCATAAGATATGCAACAAAATTGAAAGTAGGAAGAGAAAGGATGCTCTGAATTAATAATTGAACAGACATTTATTTGAAAGAAATTCATTTCATCTCATTGTCAAGACTTCTGGGTACTGGCCCTTTTCATAGCAGTTTTACTGTGGAAGTTGCTGTCATCTTCTGCTTCAAATCATACTCCTTTTCTAATAACAACAGAAGTGTTGGAAGTTGTCTCCAACACCCAGATCGCAAAGAGAAATGTACACACTAACTGGTTCTTCTGAACGTGGGACATGAAACCTCCCTTCTAATTTCCAGGAAAACATGTTATGCTTGTTTGCACCTGGACGTTATTTTAAAATCTATATTAGTTCCACCCCACGTTTAATCCTATTTGAATGGTGGATATATTCTACTAGTCTACTTCACTTTTCATTAAACAGGGACTCCAGAAACTGAGAGTTTGTGGCAGGAAAGAACTAATTTTAATGATGCTCAATGAAATTGATATTGAATTTGAAACAGCCTTCCTCACCCCCCAGTCCTTCAGGATTCCGCTCATACCTTAATTATGGTTTGTCAGACCTATAATTTGCTTCTCTGAGAAAAGTTTAAGAAATGAATCATTTGTTTTTAATCCTTATTAGTGACCCCCTCCTGCGTGTTCCCACCTTCTAATTTTGAATACAAATGGTGAATCACGAAGTCACTGGGATTTTCTTCAGCCTGTTTGGCAACCCCTTCACATTTCTGCCTGTAAAAAAGCCCAATTTGGAATTTTTATTACAGGAAGAAGTCATTTATTGTCTGAATAAAATTGTGTTGGTGACATGTTAAGAGAAGGGTGTGTGTGTGTGTGTGTGTGTGTGTGTGTGTGTGTGTGTATGAGAGAGAGAGAGAGAGAGAGAGAGAGAGACAGACAGACAGACAGACAGACAGAGACAGAGAGATGCAAGTTCAGAAAAGTAATATTGCCGTGTTGCATCCTTTGGGGAGTAACTCCTGTCTTCTTTATGTGGATGTTGTAGTATCTTCATTATAAAGACTATCTAAATTAAGTCACAAGAGCAAAGTCAAATAATCCCTGTTACAGCCAACTTCCAAATTACCTGTTACATGATTCCCAGGTAACAGTAGATCAAGTAAGTGCATTTTTCTAATTTTGAACTTTGAGTTTCGATTTAAGAGTAGGTATTCAGCACCACCTGAATCAATGAGCAAATGAATGAGGTGTTATAATCTAGAGAAAGCAGAATGATCACTCTTTCCAGTTAGCCCAGGCTTGCCCTGCTGGTTTAACTGGAATCCCGTTTCCTGTGAAGTCCTTCATACTCTGTGGCCTGAATTGTTGATTACCTAGACCACATAAGAAGATTTGCTTTCACTCTTTGTAGAATTGTTTCAGTCAACCTGAGTACTGGCTAAAGTTGGCCTGTTTTTGTAAGAATATTCTTCATCCGACTTACCTACGGCAGTTTCACATTGCACCAGAATTGTGTATTTCCAACAGCCTACATGGTTAACCAATGTGGAAAAAAATATTTCAAAGATCTGTAGTTTTACGTTCTGACATAGAGTTGTACATTTTATTTAGCTACAGAAGTACTTATTATTTTTGAAAATTATCTCGGGCTGTGGAGATAACTCAGTTGGTAAAGAACTGAGTTGAGCTAGATGTGATGATATGTACTTGTGGTCTCAGTACTGGGGAGGTGGAGACAGGGGGATCCAGCCTGACCTAATCAGTGGTCCTCAGATCTCAGTGAGAAAGTCCCTATCTCCAAAACAAGGCAAATTGTTCCTGAGTAATAACAGCTTGGGTTGACTTCTGGCTTGCATAATACACACATGCATGCAAACCTGCATATGCATGAATATGCTCCCCCTGCACATGTACACCAAAGTGAGAAGTATCTTTAAAAATGTGTCATTGAAATTTATCATGGGTAGCACTAATATTTTATGAGTTTTTTTTTTTAATGCGTTGACACCCTGTGGTCTTCCATTATATACCAGCTACTGTAGTTAGTTTTATAAATAAATACAAAAACAAATGAAACACCCTCTGTACCCATAGGGGAGTTCACTCATGCAAGTAATGCTGGCAAAATATAAATAAAATGTAAATATGTGCAACTTTTTAAAGGTGAAGTTTTTAGGTCAGGTAGGTTAGTGCATTAAGACAGTGATCAGATTTTAAGCTTTAACCTTTTTCTTTTCTGCCTCCCAGTTCTGCTGTTGATGTAACTACAGAGCAAAAAGGAGGAAAAGACATTCTTAGTTTCATAATTCAGAAATTTAAGATGGAGACTTGTATCTGCCACTTAGACAAACACTTGAAAATGTGATGAGACAGGGTTTCTCTGTGTAGCTTTGCGCCTTTCCTGGAGCTCACTTGGTAGCCCAGGCTGGCCTCGAACTCACAGAGATCCACCTGTCTCTGCCTCCCGAGTGCTGGGATTAAAGGCGTGCACCACCAACGCCCAGCTGACAAAGGCATTCTTTCACATTCTTATTTGCTTTTAACTTAGTGCTACCACAGTAAAAATGAACCAAGTGAATGATACAGAAGAAAATTTGGGTTTAAACTTCACTTGAAAAAGTGGCACCTTGGAATCAGAGCTCCTTAGATCCTAGAGGCTATTATTAATGAAAACAGCTTAAGGAGAGAGGAGAAAGGGATTGGGGAGGAAGAGAGAGGGAGACACACACACACACAGAGAGAAAGAGAGAGAGACACACACAGAGAGAGAGAGAGACAGAGACAGAGACAGATAGAGAAAGAGAGAGACAGAGAGAGTGCAGAAGCAATGATCTGGCTTAGATAAACAACCATGACAATGTTAAGGATAACAGCAGCTTATTAAAGTCACACTAGGGGCTGGAGAGACGGCTCAGTGGTCCAGAGCAGTTGGTGCTCTTGTACAGGACTGGAGTTCAGTCCCTGGCATCCACATGGTGGCCACAAACATCCAGAACTCTGGTTCCAGAGGATGGGACACTCTCTTCTGAACTCTGCAGGCACAGGGCAGGCATGTGGTGCACATACACACATGCAGGCAAAACACTCATAGACATAAAATAAAAATAAATAAATCTTTGCCAAATATAAAACCATATTCTATGCTATTGTTAAATTACAGAATCAACTATGCTAAAATTTCACCCTTGGGCATTTCAGCAATGTGAACCTTTAAAATCTTATTTTTCAGGTATTCCAATTTCAGATCAAGTTTTTAATCACTTGTAACTGATAAAATTTCAACCAATATGTAGCACTTCTAAAATTCACTGGAAATAGCAGAGAAAAAATAAAAGTGTGTTTGTGGTGATTTAATACATATCCCGAGAAGTTCAAATTATGTATAAAACTTTTTTCAAATGTCTACTTTCTTTTCAAAATTACCGAGAATTTTGTTATTCTTCACAATAAGTATTTCCTTTTTCAATGGAAAAAAGTGCATGTTTCAGAAAGAAACTAGAAGTGGGACTTAACAGGTGTGCAGTGTTGTCTCAAGTGTTTAATACAAATCATTAAAGCTCCACAAAATGAGTGTGATTTGAATTATTATTCCCATTGTACAGACACACATTGTGAAACTCGGTGAAGTTAAGTCATGTATTGAAGGTAATAATGCTACAGATTAAGAAGACAGTACCCAAATCCAGGTTAAGTGTAAGTCAGGTGTAAGCCTAGTTTCTGTAGCATCCATGTGGACAGGGAAGGGCACAGAGCCTGGGAGGCAGCAGAGTCCAGATGTGCCAGACTCATATTAAAGAGATGAACATAAGGTTAAATATAAGAATAACTACCACGAACCTCTGCAATAGGGGGTGGGGAGCACAGCATTAAGTATTATGAACTAAAAAAAGCATAAAGAGAAAGCTGGAAGCCCCAGGAAGGAACTACCAAGCTAAACAAGTAATATAAGCCTCCGCAGGAAATTAACTCCAGCTGTATATAGTTTGTATTCCCCAGGGACCCTGAGATTCCAGTGAGCCTTGTATTGCCACTGAAACCTTTGGTAAGCTGAGCTGCAGAAACAGTCTGGTGGGATGGGTAACACAAGAGAGCTGAGTAAGCTGAGTGGGAAGTGAAAGGCACTGTTTTTTTTGTTTGTTTGTTTGTTTTTGGTTTTTTTTTTTTTTGAGACTACTGAATTTGCTCCTTCTCTGTGAAGCTGGTAGCCATGGGAACTTAGTGCCGTAGACCTTGACTGCAGGTATTTTCTGTTCAGTTTCATAGTTCTTTAAACCTTGATTATTCTCCTGTTCTGGAACCTGTGCCTTGTTAGCTGAGGGTAAGTAAGAAGTAAAGGGGCAGTTCCACGGAGTCTGTCTGATAGTCAAAAGGGATTTATTCTGGGTCAACTCACAATATGTATAAGGGAGTTGGTTGCAGGATCCAGGAGGGGTGGGGCACGGTCCAATGCGGTTCCCTGGAGAACTTTGCCTTGGTCCTCAGTACCAGCATCCAGCATCCAAGACCATGAGGTAGCCAAGAGAGCGAGCAGAGCACTTAGGTATTCTGGGTCTTAAGGGGTCCCCCCTCGGCCACGCCCTGGGGGAAGGGGGACAGGTACCTAACAGTTACCTGCTGCCTGCTAGGGGTGGTGCTTCAGGGTAAAAGCACAGACAACCACCCCCACAAAGAAGTGCTATCAGAATTGTTTTTAAACATAGAAGTATATTTTAAAGATACTTGGGTCCAGTACTGCTGGGGTACTGGAAGCCAGAGGCCTTGAACCTGACCCACAACACATTCCATAATGAATATTTGCAAGTGAAGCTGTTTGGGCAAGGGGGGATCCTGCAGCTCCCAGTGCCACTGAGAGGAATGAAGAGGTGATGGAGAGGTGGGAAAGACTGAGCAGCAAAGGGTTTGTTTTTGTTGTTTTGTTTTTTCTTTTTGTTTGCTATTGTTTGTGGGTTTTTAAAATCTTTTTTAGTTGACATTCTTGTTTGTATTTTTGTTTTTGTCTTTGTTTTATTTTAATATTTATTTTTGGCTTTTCCTGGGGTGGGGCACTGCAGGAGTGGGTGAGAGGTGGATATGGAAAGACTGGGAGATGGGTGGGATTGGGGTGCATGATGTGAAATTCCCAAAGAATCAATTAAAAAAAGAAAAGAAATTACATGAGGATGACACAGAATTTTTTAAAAGATTCTTTTAATATGAGTTAATATGCTAATGTAATGCACATACATACCACAAACACACAAAATATTGTATTTTTTTAAAAAATAATCACATATCTATATACCACCACTCCCAAAGCCTCAGGGACAGTCTGAGAAGAGAGAGCAGAAGGTCTGTAAGAGCCAGAGGTCAGGGAGGTTCAGAGCACCTGGGAGTCTTCTGGACTACCATGATCATGAGCTCATAGCAATGGTGGCTGCCTGCCCAAAATCAAGCCACTAAACACTGTGGCACAGAGTGGAACAGCTCATGAGCCCCCACCTGTCACTGAAATGCTATGGGTAGTTGATGGCTTCTGGGACAGAAGAAGCCGGTTTTCCTTAAGGGTGCGGCTCCTGGTAGGTCTACCATGCGCCAGTGGATGGTTGCAGACCCAAAAGTATATGATCAGCATACATTGAGGCTGATTGATTTTTATTATTTTTATATAAAATTCTCAAAGAATTAATAAAAATAATTTTTAATTCGTGTGTGTCAATGTGGTAAAAAGAAACATTTAAAGTTAGTTATTACTCATTTAATAATCTGTAATTGATATAGAGTATAAAACTCAAGTTCTGGAGTGATTTTTTCACCCTGTTTTGTGGAGGGACAAGCACTCACTGAATTGATGTTCTGCTCATTAACAACAAACGTTTTTGTGGCACTTTGCAGTTTGTAACTCTCTCACCCATGTTACCATATTTAAGTGTTGGAGTTCTCATTCAATAGCTACCTCTGTCTACGCCTGTGGAAAAGAGGGTGTTCATGATGGCTGGAATAGATCTTGCTTTTAGCTTTCAGGTGTGGGCTTGTGCCTAAAAACAGCTTTGTAAAACTATGAGCAATTTTATTTCTTATCACCATCCTAGTCTGAAAAGAGAATGACCCCACCATAGGCATTATGTTTAAAAGTGTCAGCCTAATCCCATGGGAAACCAGTCCATTCCTCAGGGAAACCCCCAAATCTTCCAGCTTGCCACATGTAAGTATTTGGAAACTAGAACAGTGATCGATGGCCATCTCTCTTGGTCAGCTGTCATAATTCTGTGTTATGCGCCTCATTTCCCACTTGGGAAGCCAGAAAGAATTGACTATAATCATACCCCTCTAAAGACACCAAGTGAAACCGCAGGGATTTAGGTGACCCACTAGAAAGCATATTGCCAGTGAAGGCTAGAGTCAGAGCTAAAACCAGGTCTCTGTAACAAGTTCCATTCTTCTCCACCCACGATCATTCACCCCACTTGAGAAGGTGCGAAGGCTCTTGGACCAAATTTGTAAACAAACCCGGGATGCTGCACTGGACAGACTAATACAGAGGTTTTATTGAGAGACTGAGGATTGGTGGATGGTGCTCTTCTACTTAATTTTGTGAGGACACTTTATATTGACCACACCATTTTACATCTCACAACAGTGAACAGGTTCCAGTTTCTCTGAATTCTTGACCACAGCTGTCAGATTGTGTTACGCCATTTTGTAATGGTCATCTGAATAGATGTGAGAGCTCACTGTGGTTCTGACTTGCATCTCCCAAAGGATGCATACTTGGATTCCTGAAGATGCAGCAGAAGGTTCACAGAAGGATAGACTGATAAATGATGATAGTTAGCATACATTTCCTATGGGTCATTAGTATATCCTTTTTTGAGAAATGTCTCTTCAAGTTCTTTTTCCCAATTTATAATTTGACTGCTTGTTATTGGTTGTAGGATTTCTTCATACATTTTGAATACAGTTCTTTATCAGATAGATACGTATCTGCATCCACTCCTGTAACCACTGATTCCTTATTCACCATAGCTACAAAGTGGAAACAATCTCCCTGCTGTTCATCAACATAATAAAGAAACTGTGGGTTGTAAAAACAATGAAATGTTCTTCCACCATGAAAGGAAGTCCTGTGATATGCTGTAATATGGATGAAACTTGAAGACATTATGCTAACTATAGTAAGCTATCACACAAGGACAAATACTGCATTATTGTATTTGAGGTGAGTCATTGTCTCAGTCAAGGTCACTATTCCTGTGATGAGACACCATGGCCAAAGTAACTTGGGGAGTGTCTTAGTTATGGTTTCTATTGCTTTGAAGAGACATCTTGACCACAGCAACTCTTATAAATGAGAACATTTAATTGGGGTGGCTAACTTATAGTTTAGAGGTTCAGTCCATTATCATTATGATGTAAAATGGCAGTGTGCAGGCAGACATGGTGCAAGAGAAGTAGCTGAGAGTCCTACAGCTTACAGGAAACAGGAAGTAGACTCCGTGTCACACTGAGGGAAGCTTGAGCAAAAAGATCTCAAAACCCACCCCCAAAGTGACACACTTCCTCCACAAAGCCATACTTCAGCAAGGCCACACCTCCTAATAATGGCACTCCTTTTGGGGGCCATTTTCTTTCAAACTACCACAGGGAGGAAAAGGTTCATTCGGCTTACACTTCCACATCACTGTTCATCACTGAAGGAAGTCAGGACAGAAACTCAAACAGGACAGGAACCTGGAGGCAGGAGCCGATGCAGAGGTCATGGAAGAGTGCTGCTTACTGGCTTGCTCATCATGGCTTGCTCAGCCTGCTTTCTTATAGAACCCAGGACCAACAATGGGATGGGCCTTCCCCCACCAATCACCATTTACGACAATGCCCTACAGGCTTGTCTACAGCTCAGTCATGTGAAGGCATTTTCTCAACTGAGGCTCCCTCCTCTCTGATGATTCTAGTTTGTGTCAAGTTGACATAAAACTAACCACCATAGTTATCTAAAATAATCAGGCTCATCAAAAAAGAAGGTAAGGGCTAGAGAAATGTCTCAGTGGTTAAGAAAACTGACTACTCTTCCAGAGGAACTTAGATTCAATTCCCAGTGCCCACATAGTGGTTTACAACCATTTGTAACTCCAATTCCAGGGACCCCATGCCCTTTTCTGGCCTCTGCAGGCAGGCACCAGGTATACAAGTGGTACATAGACATACATGCAGGCAAAACACTCATACACATAAAATAAAAATAAAATAAATATTTTTTAAAAAGAGGAGGAGGAAAAAGGAGGAGGAAAGAAAATGGTAGTTACCAGGGAATGGGATGGGGTAAGGTATTGCTATACAATGCCTAAAAAGACCCATCATATAGTCTGAAAGTGTTCTAGAAATTTAGTGTATAATATTATAGCTATCAAAACTGCATTTTACACTGAAAAATGTTTGGGAGGAAGACTGGAGTTGTGGTTCAGTAGTAGAGTGAGTTGTGGTAAGATGTGAGGGTCTGGGTTCAATCACGAGCTCCAAAATAGAAAAGATAAGATGCCTAAGAAGAGGGATATTGCTTTAAAAAAAAAACAAACTCAATTAAAACACAAAGAAAGGAGGAAAGAACTAAAAATAAAACCTATTCATCATACTAAATATATTGCTATTTAAATATAAATTTCTTGCAGGTAATTACAATTTAGGTCATCACTCAGGCCAAGCTTTGTTCCGCTGGTGGGATGGTGGGAAAAGCTGCCTGCTGAGAAAGTAGGTCTAAAAGAGACCAGAGGCAGAACCCTGAGCCTGTCTCTCCCCCCACCCTCACCCCCCATCTGATGGGGATGGGATCTTATGATCTGTCCTCCCAGTACATGTCCCTCTCTGTGTGCCCTCCCACAGACTTTAGCTGCCCTAACTTGACCTTCTTGGGAGCAGAAAGGGACTTGGATGGGTGTTCAGTTCCGACTTTGAAACAAGTTGGGAGGCAACATTATTTCTTTTTCTTTTCTGCTTGATAGCCAGCTCTCTAATTTAGAAGCATAAACTTGGTTACATTTTCGGCTACAAATGACTGGCTGTTTTAGGAACTGCAGACGACTGGGAAGCTTGAGGAGTGTGGAAACTCTGATGGAGAAGGTGAGGACCGGGCCAATGGAAAGCATTTTGGTGGGTCTAATGATTTTGGGAAAATCTCTGCAAGGCTGGAACATTTTGCCACACGTAAGTGGTTACTTCCTCACCTCTTCTGCATTCACTGAGAACTCTGTGTCGCTGACCAGAGACAGAAAGAGCTGGAAAACAGTCCCAGTGTGGATCTGTCAAGAGAGATATTCAACTTAGGTTCTCCAAATGTGTTGCATATAACAAAAGCCTGTATTTCTTTTCATTTCAAAGGAGATCTGCTTCATTCTGGTTCATTTAATTCTTGGAAACATAGTTTTATATGTCCAGAAAGCCCTTTGAGCCCTTTGAGGGAGTCTTGCAAAGGCTTTCACCCCCTCCTTGCTCCCCTTCTCTGGCAGCAGGAAATAAGTTCTGCCAAATGCAAATGAGCTCAGACTCTAACAGGCAGAGTGTCAAAGCACAGAATGCCACAGCGTTTTGAGAACGCATGCCTCACACAACTGACGTTTGGGGGTCTGAAAAACTACAGGAAGTCACACCGACCTATTTAACATACCGTTTCAGCAACACAAATGTGTGCAGAACTTCCAGGGATGTATGTTAGGAAGTCAGAAGGCCCTTCCTTCCTTTCTATGGTGGCTGCAGAATCCTGGGGGGGGGGGGGG
>CABHPH010064202.1:0-15516 GCA_902168325.1 Peromyscus nudipes
CACACTGCTTCTTCTTCTCATTAGAATAGAAACAGGGATCAGAAAAGAATAGTAATAAGATAAAACAAACAAGACTGAGACAAAACAAACAGAAGAAAGAGAGCCAAAGAAATGCATATAGATGCAGAGGTACACATTTACACACACCGAAATCCCATAAAAACACAAAACTGGAAACCATAACCAGTACAAAAAGGACATGTATGATTAAAAAAAAAAAAAGCCCTGACAAAGAATTAGGAGACAAAGAACCTCCAAAAATGCCACTGAGTTCAGTTGGCTAACTCCTGCTAGGCATGAGGCCTTCCCTTAAGTGTGGTTTGTATACCCAGTGAGATGCTGTTGGAGAAAACTAATTTTTAAAAATTTAAAATTAATGTTTTGAAAGTGGTTATCAATTAGAGGTAGCTTCTGGGCTAAGGATGGGGGCATATGTCCACTTCCCCCTCAGTGCTAGTACCCTCTCTGGCCCAGACCTGGGCAGGCCCTGTGCATGCTGCCACAGTTTCTGAGTTCCCGAGGGGAGAGAATTGATGTGACATCCTATTTAGGACTGAGTGTTCCAAGGTCTTTCATCCTCTGCCCATTGTTAAGTTGTGGGTCTCTATATTTATTCCCCTCTACTGTAGGAGGAAGCAGAAAGGATGTTCCTTTCTCCTTTAAACTGTGTTGTCATGAGACCCAGTTCACATGGGGATGTTGGGTTTTTGTTGTTGCCATTGTTGATTGTTGCTTTTTATTTCATTTTTATTATTTCTGCATATGTACAGAGGGGTATGCTTGTGTGTGTGTGTGTGTTTATGTAAATATGCATGTGTGTGCTTGTGGAAGACAGAGGTGGATATCAGATACCTTTCTCAGTGATGCCCTACACCTTAATTTTTGAGACGGGGTTTCCCATTGAACCTAATACTTACTGATTTGGCTAGACTCTGGCTGGCAAAGCCCCAGTCTAGAACCTCTTGTCTCCACTTCCCTAGTACTGGGATTCTAGGCATGGGTGGGCGACTGAATTGTCACCTCAGTTACCATACTTTTTATCTCAGCATTTCCACACATTGAGTATCTCTATTCTTGTGTACAGCTGTCTATAATTTCCTTTCTTTCTTTAACGTATTCAATTTTCTTGTGCTTTCTATGCATAGGCTAGAGCAACATTCTCCCATCCTTATCCCTGGGATAATCTACAAGAGAAGAAAGGTGCTATAAAGTCTGTGTGAGAATTAATAAAGGCAGGGAGGACAACTCATTGCATTTGTGAATACCTGGAAGCAGAATCTCTAGGGAGGCCTGGGCTTCAGGAACTCCCGATGGTGCTACACTGGATGATCATGGAGGACAGCCTCAGCTCATCCCAAGAAAGCAGCTCAATGAAGTCATGTTGGGTGAACCTGCCTCCCTGAGAGGTTTTGTTGAACCTGGCTTCCCGGGAACATATCTTAGGGTTATTTAGCTTGGGATTTGACTATTCAATTTGAGTTTTATATTATAGAAGCTGGAAGATTTGGGTAGATCATGTGGGTTCGGAAATGAAAGCCACTTTGAATGAAGGATGACTGTTCTCTTAAGAAGCTTAGACTGAAGCCAAAGAGTATGTCCAATGGAAATTGGATACCTCAGTAGAAGTTGGATGCCCAGACAAGCAACATTTGGTTGGCTTCCTGGCAGTGATTGTTCCTCAGCTACAGTATCTTCAAATGTGGCCTGTTTCAGATCTCTCCCCTTTACTCCGCTGCCACAAAGTCTCATTACAGGGAGAGGAAATGAGATAGCAGCAGGGCGAGAATGAAGTCTGTTTCTTGCAATACACAGGTTCAGTGCATTCCCTCCCCTGTGCTGAGCTCTGTAATTTGATTAATTGGCATGTGGTGCATTACAGAAAATCCAAAGAAAGACAAAGCTGGTTCGATATCAATTAGCTGAAGCAAGAATGGACTTCCCACAGAGACCTGAGGACAGAGCTGTGTTTAACTGGCCCTTTCAAATACAAGTCCTCCCCAATGAGAAGCAGATGATCCCAGTTGTTTAAAGAAATTAAAAACCATGGAAATTAGCAGCTCAAATCTACTTAGATGAGTCTGCTATCCCTTTAATATAAGATATCCCAATCCTTCCTCCAAAGTGATTTGAATACTTAATATTTGCTGAAATGCTTTAGTCAGATTTGAATACTATAATTGAATTTGCTTGCTGCGTTCATAGGATGTGAAGGCCTGGGAGTTCCTGTGGTGAGGTATGTGCATCAGATTTTGTTTCAAGGGGATTCTTCCTTATTTCTTTCTGAGCCAAGGATTAATAGATAAAGTATTACTTACTGGAGTTACAGGCTATACCTATCACTCTCTATATGACTGCCCTGTCCTGGGACTCAGAAGGCATCTGTTTAGCCATAGGTTTTAGTTGAGCTGAGATGGATATAGTTTGCCTTTATGTTTAGATGGCACATGTTTTTGGGAACCTAATCCTAAGCAGGGTTGGTATAAAAGAAGATCTTGACTAAGCACTGTTCCTTGTTCATAGCTTTGTGAGAGATAAACAAGCTACAGGCTGCATACCATGCAATTAACATGCTGAGAAAGATGGTCAGCACATAGAAATGAGAAACCGCTTCTGATATAAAAATAAATAAAGGTATTTTAGAGAATCTTGAACAAAACATTATGGTTGCAGAAAAGATATTAGGAGTAGCATATTTGACAGCATCAAAATATGACAATTTTGACACATCCCTAGACCATGTATTATGGAATGCCTGGCACATGGAGAGATGATAGGTGGTGAAGGTAAAGAAGGAGGGGTGAACAACTTCATGAAGGGCCTCCTGTGTAACTTTCTGGGCATTTGAACTTCAGTTAAAACAAGAAAAAAGCAGAGGTCTTCAGTAATTTTGAAGAATAAGTGTGAGACAATCAGGTTGACCTTTTTGGGTAGTATGCAGAGTGCAGCACCACCATGAAGATTGGTGCTGGAGAGTCATATGAGAAAACGGTTACATTCCAAGAGACTGGTTGAGTGCAGGCCTGGCCAGGGAGATGGCAAGATCATAGGTACAACGATACTTGAAGGAGGTAGAATTGACTGGATTTCATTGTCATGTATAGGGAGGAAAGGGCAAGTAAGAGCCCTGACCTTGTTTTCTTGGTACCATTTGCAGAATTAAGGGTTACAAGAGAAATATGTTTTATGATGGGAAGAGGAAAGAGAATGGAGCCTAGGCTATGTTTAGGTGGAGAATTTGCACATGGAGACACCCTATAGACAGGTGTATACTTGGGTCCCAGCACAGCTTTTTGGGGTGAAGTGCTTTTTGGATAAGAACTTCTGGCATCCAAACTCAAAGTCATTGGCTCATAGTTGAAAGCTGGAGTTATAGGTGAATCCAGTCATCTAGGGTACAGTATGCAGATGAAAGAGTATAGAAAGCTGAGCATGAGGCTTATGAATTACAAATACACAGTGAGAGTAGAAGGAAAGAGAAGCTGTGAGGAAGATGGCAAAGGAGTGAGCCCCTTCGCTGTGAACACGTGACTGGAGAGCATGATCTGGACTGAAAGCCAGTTCTCATTTGTTTAGTCCACTTGTTTAGAGGAAAGAAAGAAATGCATTTATTGAGATGAAGAGCCAGATGAGAGATAGCCGGCATAGAAGCGACTCCCTGAGCTCTAAGTAAGAACTTTAAGGACACAGTGATGGGATAAAGTGTGTCTAGGAGGCAGAGGAGGGATATGGTCTAGAGCCTGCCCAGGGGAAAGTTTCCTTCAAAGAACAATTACCTTCTTTAAGGTCAAGTGAGAGTGAAGGATTGAAACCTGACTGCGTCAAAGACAAGAATGGTTATGGAAGGGGATGGAGGACTAGACTCTGGGAGGTTTCATATTGGATGGCTTCTGTTCCCTATGAAGAGGGCAGAACCAACATTTTTTTCTAAGTGAAGATAGAGGCGTGGGATTAGATATTCTAAGGAGTGGAATGTGTTTTTAGCGTAGTGTTTGATGTTAATTGGATGAAACAGTTAAAACTTTCAGCCCTGAAATGTGCTGCTTTACTCAGTGTGGCTTATTGAGATAGTGCTAAATTAATCAAGTAATTATTAAGGATGGCATGAAGGCATTGTAATGATGATTCCTGCTCTGGAGGTCTTGGTGGTACTCAGAGACCTTTGCTAGTGCTGAAACTATTGGAAAATCATGGTCATCCATCTTAATTCACAGTAAGAGTTTGATGTGACTCCTGGGGCTCCAATTCTTTCTGTATCATGCTGATTTCACTTAAAGGAGTATATCATCATCTTCATATTCATTATTTTAATAGCACTTTTATTATAGAATATATTTTGGTTTGCAGAAATGTTGCCAACAATAGAGAGAACTCTTGAAATCCCTAACACTGGCTTTCCCACTATTGAAAACATCATATAGTATGGCATATTTATCGCAATTAAGGTAGTAGCCAGTTTTTTATTACCATAACAATCCCTAAGGTATAATAACATTTAAAAAAAGGCTTATTTTAGTCTCTGGTCACTTGACCCTGTTGACTTTGGCCTGTGGTGACACAGCCCATCCTGGTGGGAACTTCTAATGCAACAGAATGCTCACTTTGTGGTATATGGGAAGCAAAGAGAGAGAACAAGCATTTGGACTTTCATAATCTTTAAGAACATGCCTCAACAACAGGGCTTCCTTTACTACTTTTTAGGAGTGACCACAGGCTGGGGACCTGCCTTTGCAGACAAGCCTTTGGGGAACATTTAAGATCCAAACCATTGCAGTCGACCTTAAAATGTTTTTGTTTTCTTTTAAGACTGTTTGTTGCTGTTGTCCCCAAGCAAGTGTTAGACTCTTGGCTCAGTTGGATCTTCTGCTTCAGCGTTTCTTGGCTGTAATGACAGGGATGTGCTACTGTGCCCACCCTGAACCAATTTCTCTCTATTACTACCTGTATTCACTTTTGTTTTTTTATTTCCAAGCCTTCTTGCTCTAGCCTCTTGGGTTATCATTGGCATTGAAGGAGTTTTCAGCTTCCCTATGCAGAGCTAAGCCCTGTCTCCCTGTTTCCTTGGGATTATCTTCTGAAACTTTGTTTATCTCTTTCAGAAATTATACCATTGAGGGTAAAAAGTGCAGAAAAAAAATCATCTAGCACTTTAGTAAGTTAATAAGTCTCTGGCATCAGTTATGTCTGGCTTTAATTTAAAAGGTATTATAAATACAATTTGCTAGACATTACTCTTTTGAAAATGGAAATAAAGAAGAATACTTTTTGATGAAAAATCTTGTGGCCTGGCCAGTGATAATGGAGCAGCTCCCTGTCTTCTGCCTCTAGATGGCACTGGTCTCATGCTGGCCTGCAATGCTTAAGCTGCAGGATTTGGAATGAAAATATCTTTGTCAGGCTGGCATTACGTTTGTTCTGTTATTGTGCACTGTGTACTCACTTCTGTCTCAGCAGAACACACAATTAGGGAGCTCTGTTAGTGACTGTAAAGTGTTCAGTTGTTGCACAATCCTGGATGAGTGGTGGGGAATTTATAAGATAGACAGTATTTGTGTCCTGTAATCTGCAGCAGGCTCATTCCAGGGAATCAATAATGGATCTGTCTGTTTCCTCCAAGTACCCTTATGAGTTGTTAGTGGGCAGCCGTTCCCAATAGTTCCTTTGTGTATAACTTAGTTCTCTGACAGCTGCTTCCTAGGCCAAGGAAATTGCAAAATGCGAGAAAGAAGGTAGCAAGTTCTCTACTTTCATGTGGATATACTTAGCCACTGTCTTGTATTTCATGGAGTTCAAGGGTTTTCACTTCCAAGCACCTTAGTTATTTTTGTCTGTCACAAAATATCTCCTGGTTTTCTCCATTTGTCTAAGACTTCTCATATTATTGAGAAAGTAACTACTTGTCTTGCTTAATTTGACCATGAATCTTTGAGTCTCTTCTATTAGGCGCTTTCTAATAAAGTCCTCTGGCTTTTAGTTAGACTTTTAAACAGAATGACCTTCAGAATTGCACCATGATGGGGATAAAGCATGCTGTTAGCCAGAATTTCACTTGACGACTATTGTCCAGTTTTTGAAGACATTCTTGCCTCTTCCTTCCCCTTTTATTGCCCACTCCCTTATTAAAATAATGATTTGCATAACCCAGATTCATGGCCCTGCCCTCCCCTCTTTCATGCATTCAGTTTCTATACTTCACTGTTTTGCTTGGCTACAGGTCCCATTCAAATTATTCATGGTGTTCTGTTCATTCCTCATGTCAATTTTCCTCACATTTGATATCATGCAGAGCAAAAATACTTTATGCCATGCCAGTAGTCCTGTAGCCTTCTTGCTCTGTTACCTCAGATAGGGATGGCTTAAAAGCTTCCACGTAGCCAAATTACTGTTATAATATTGACTGACTGTTTTATCAAAGGCTTTATAATTTTCAAATGTGATTGAATTGATTTTATCACATTTATTTTAATGTTATAGTCTAGAAATATTTTGCAGTTTAAAAATGTTTCACTTGATTCACATTTCCCACCCCCAAAATATTGTTTGTTTGTTTGAAAGAGATGCTCCCTATGTAGCCCAGGCTACCTCAGTCTTATAATTCAACAGCTTCAGTCTTCTGAGTGCCAGATTAACATATGCCTGACGATGTGTAGACTATTCACAAAGAGACCACTAATGCCTGCTTTCCCTGAGAGGCTGAGAAGACTGTCCCCTCCTCTCACCATCTCCTAGCCCAGGACTCTGGCAGGAAAGTGGGGTTGTTTTTTGTCGGCATTTTTGGGCTAATGCAGAATGCATTCAGTGTGTTCTGTAGATACCCTTGCCGAGAGAAGGGCCCTTACATCTGAGCCTGTGTCCACCAAGACAACTTCGGTAGGGGTTGATTGAATATTCTCTTGGGTACATGATCTTTCAGAGTTTTATACATGGTACAGAATGTCACAGACCTGCCTCTTCCTTCTGGAGGGATTCGTCTGAACAGGTCTCATATTTGAGAAGTTGTTTCTAATCCCTTATGATCTCTCTGTGTATGGTTTATTCCACTCTAAGATGTTTCTCACCTTATTTCTTTTATTTTACTTTCAGTCACTTCTCTTCCTCAGTTTAGGAAGAAAGGGCCGAAATCATTGATGTCAAACACAGGGCACCCATCTCCCATATTGTACATTGCTCCAGTAGTTCACATGGTTTGTCACATTTTTCTGTGCGTAGTGCTAGTATGGAGCACCACTGCATTCCATCTGTGTGGAAAGCACTCCTTGAATGGTCCCCAGACTGTCCACTTGCATGCAAGTTCACCGATATTTAGTGTACTCAAAAGGCAAGCTTAACTGGTTGTTGTTAAATTATGTCTTTGTGTGCAGCATGTGCTTGTAGAAGCCAGAGGTCAGCCTTTGTGCTGTTCTTCAGGAATTGTTTACTTTATCTTAAGACTGGGACTCATCAGCTGTACTAGGCTGGCTGGCCAGAGAGTCCTAGGGATCTGCTTGTTTCTCCTCTCCTAGCACTGAGATTATAAACGTGCATCATATCTGACTTTTTTTAGTGTAGGCTCTGGGCCTCATACTTGCAATGTGCTCACTTTACAGACTGGGCTATCTCCCAACCCCAATTAATAATAATAATAATAATAATAATAATAATAATAATAGAATTTAGTGATCCTTTAATTTAGTAAACCTGTTTTAATTGGAGTAAACTACCATTGTTTTATGCACAGTGTCTCAGGAAATGTAAGTATATGGGCCTGGCAGCTCAGTTATATTCATGTTTTATATCAAATTTTCATCCTGCCTATCTGGTCCTTTCTGTATTGAAGTCAGAGAGAGGGCTCTGGGTCCCAGACTGGATCACAATCATAGAGTTGGCTTGGGATTGAGGCACTATCAATTACTGTGCAATGGGGCTCCTCCAGTAACCTCTCAAAGCCCTGAGTTCTTACTGGAGTAACTGGGATGTGCTAAGTGTTATAGGCATTAAATGAAACCATGTAGTGGGCAAGGTAACTACCTACCAAGGTAGACAGTGCCTGTTGTCTTCAGCTGATGGTTCTGAGTAGCAGCAGAGTGTCATGAGCTCTGTCACAGAAACCTAGAGAAATAGGCATCATAGACAGAATCTAGCACTCACATGCAAGGCTTGTAGTGCAGAAGGAGCAAATGATCTCTGGACATTTAAATGAACAAATAGAAAAGGATATTGAAATGAGCAAACAGGAAAGGGTCTGGGCTGTGGTTCCCAAAGCCCAGACCCATGTAACCATCTGGAATCCTGTTTTCATCTGACTCTTCCCTTTGGTCATTTGGAAATTTTATTTTGTATATTATTTTATTTTGTATAAAATTTTATTTTGCATATTATTCTGACTTTTTTCTTTATAAAAATTTGCCTTTTTAAAAATTTACTTAGACTCTAGGACTTTTTGCTTTCTAAATTTTCAACAAAATCAGCTTTTGTTATCCACTTTCATTGTTAAACCATATCTGAATTAATTTCTTTTCTCTTTTCTGTTCTCATTTGAACTTCTTTCCCTGGCTTCTGCAATGAGGGTAGAATTTGTATTTTGGGTCATTTGAGTTTAGATAGGGGTACTTAAGAAAATGTCAGAAATAAAGACTTAATATGAAAACAGCTGGCACGGCCTATTCTGCGTGTTTAATGGAAAGTTAAGTTTTCATCAACACTGGTGTCTGTCTCCCAATCACTGGGTGAAGTGAGAAACCACCCTGTAAGTCTTTGGGACTGGGGTGAGACCTCTGTCTAAGTGACCTTGCCCCTCCTGGATCTGCATCCCTCTGGCTCTTTTCCCTTCTCTGAGTTGGGCGTAGGCAATCCTTAGACTCTCTTCCTGCCCTAGTGTTTTACTTCATTAGAAATAATAGCTGGCTCTGATTAGATTATCTTGTTCTTCATCTGTGCCATGTTGTACAGATGGCCTCTCACACTGCTCTTTCACCTTGTTTTGGTGTTTTTCAATCTTTAATGTTTTGTGTATGTTCAGATAAATTTTGGTTATACTCATGTACTCTGGGGGTCAGAGAGGTCTGGAACTCACAATGTAGCCTGATGATGTTTGACTTCTTTTATTTGTCATTGTCCTAAGCTACAATATAGTGCTTGAGTAGAAAAACTCCTGGGTACGGGAATAGAATAGTCTCAACATTCCAAATTGGGCTGGTTCAGTCTCTTTGACTAAGGGTTACTACTAGGAAGGTGGACTCATATAAAGCCATGCTAAAGAAATAAAATAATTTATTATTATAATTCATTAATAATAATCTCAGAATAATGAGATACTGTACTATTCCATCCCAGAAGCTTAAGGACTATGGCTACATGGGGGTCTTAGGTCTGCCTGCTTTTCTGAACTAGTTAGTAAACCAGTACCCTTTCCTTTACTTCTTTCTGTCTCTTTTATAATTACCCGCCCCCCCCCCATTTTGGCTTCCTTCCCCCTTTTTTAGAGCTTGCTTGGCCCTGCAGCTTAAATGACTTAGCTTTTTCCCTTCTTTCCTCCATTCTCCTCCTCTAGGCAGCAGCTGAGGTTTAGCTGTTTGCCTGCTCTGTGTCTTTTCTTCTTAACTCTAATAAAATTGTTTTTGTGTCTCCACTGGAGTCCATTCTTAAATTCTTTTGTTAACGATATAAGAACCCCCAAAGGGGACCCTATATCCCCTGTTAATAGGAGTTATTTAAGTTCTCCTAATGGACACTATTGCTGCTCCTTCCTTACCCCCTGAGATTTTTGGCATGTTTAGTGTATCTACATAAACATTCCAGTGCTTCTGTTTGTTGAAGTGATTTGCCACAGTCCGTAATTGAATTCTATAGGCTACAGCTTGGCCCCTCGCATTATCTGGTGACCATGGGACTTGGAGAAGACACCCTTTGGAGTTGGAGGTTCCATCTGTGCAAAGAGGTGGTGTGGGGGCACGGTCAGCGGTGGCAGGAGCTGCATGTGGTGCAGGGGAGGATCATGTGTTTTTAAAGTGACAGTGCACTTCATTGCTTATGTGAGGTATACATTAATATTATCAGGCAAGAACTCTGAGTTTGGAAAAAGGTACACCAGAGGTAGAGCTAGTTTTCTCATCTAGTGACTGACAGCTGTGCCAGGCTCCTTTGTCATGGCTTCCATGCTGATCCTTTTGGAAAGGGCAGAGTGAACAAACCTTCTTGTAGCATTGTGTGAAGTTATTGGCTGAGTCTTGGCTTTAGATTTTATTGTTTGGTGTGCCCATCTTCAGCTGTGGTTCAGAAAAACCAAGAAAAAGGTCACATTGGATTAAAGTTGAAGGCTTCGACTTCTTATATGATCAAATGTTTCTTCTCGGGTCTAATGCTAATTTAAGAGAAGTTTCTGTTTTTCTTTGCTAACAATGTAATGACATTTGTGCTACAGAGGGGACATAAGTAAGCTTAAGAATATAGAGAAGTTGATTAGTACATTAAAAATATATATGTAGGCTGTCTGCTCTATTGACAGCCCACAGAATGGGAGAAGGTCTTTGCCAGACAAAGTATTAATATCTAGAATATATAAAGAACTGTAGAAGTTAAACATCAGAACTATCAGTCAATAAATTGGTGAATGAAATGAACAGGCAGTTCCCCAAAGAAGAAACTCAAATGGCCAATAAATATTTTTTAAAAGTGTTTAATATTCTTAGTTGTCAACAAATCCAAATTAAAGCTTCTCTGAAATTCCATCTCACCTTGTTCAGCATGGCTTCCACCAAGAAACGAAGAGGAACAGATGCTAGCGTGGGGGAGAGACAACCCTGTGTGCTGTCGGTGGGAGTGTGAACTGGATAGTCAGTGTGGGGTCAGTGTGGAAGGTTATCAAAAAAACTAAACGAAGTAAAGCTGTTATGTGACCCAGCTGTACCACCTCTGGTCAAATACCTGGAGTGCTGTGTGCATTCCACCTCACAGCTGTTTGTCCATCCGTGCTTATGCTGCTCTATTCATAATAGCAAGACAATGGAGGCAGCCTAGCTAGGTGTCCATCAGTACATGGATGGATCATGTAACTATGGTACATATGCACAATGGGATTTCATTCAACTGTAAAGAAAAATGAAATTATGATATTTGTGGGGAAATAGTTGAATCTGGAAAATATTACGTTAAGCAAGGTAACCCAGCTTCAGACAAGTACCACATGTTCTCTCTCATATGCAGAGCCTGGCTTGACATGTTTACATACATACATATATGTGGGTATGTGTGTGCGTAGAGGTCATGTAACAAGAAGGGGGCAGTGATAAGGGCAGAAGGAGGTGTTGAGGAAGGGGGCAGGTACTAGAACACAGGTGACAATAATGAATATGAATATTGGGCATAGAAAGTTCAAGAAGGAGAAGGGGATGTGGGAGAAAGAAGGATTCACAGAAGTGAACTACACTTGAAAATGTCATAGAAATCTGAAACATTATCTGCATTTTGACCAAGAGCATCTTAGTCTTTCACCTTTCTACCACTAATGAAATGCTTTCCCTCATAACTTCTCCTCTCCGTATTTCCCACTAGTTAGCTTGACCTGGGAGTGGTTCCAGTAATAGGAGCAGTTAGCTTTATGTTTCTGAACAGAGCAGTAGAACATTGTGTGCTGTATCAATAAGAGGTGCCCACTGTAGTAAAGACTCTTCCATGCCCCTCACTCCTTTCTTAGACTTACTTATATTACTTTATATGTATAGAGTTTGCCTGCGTATATGTATGTATCCATGGTCATGTCTTCTGCCTATGGAGGTCAAGGGAAGGCATTGGATCACCCGATACTGGTGTTATGGATGTGAGTCACAATGTGGGTGCTGGAACCAAACCCAGGTTCTCGGCAAAGGCAAGTGTTTTACCCACTGAGCCATCTCTCCAGCCCCCACCATGTTCCTTGTTGTCCTTCAAATGGTGTTTGTTGTGTTCTCTATAACTTCAGATGTAATCTTATTTATTGGGAAATATACAAAATACATAAAAACAGCAAGAAAAAGGGAAAATTATGAGTGATCCTACCACAGAGAGATAATAAATGTTCCACTGTTACAGTTTTCTCTTAAATGTTGAATTTTTAATGGTTGCGTTATGGCTCAACCTCATCCTAGTAATGGAATAACATTATTTCATATAAACTTTCCTATGAAGAAAGACTGGTGTTGCTTGCTAATCTAATGTAGTTACTAAATTCTTCACCATTAAAGGAAAACTGTTCATGAACCTAAATCTCTACAGAGAGTTCTCCCCTCCAGAGCTTAAAAATCACATTGGGAAGTAGTTTGGTTTTTTTTTTTTTTTTTTAATATCTTTTAGTAATTAAATGGCTATTAGTATCTTTCATCTAGTTTCCTCCTGGGACATTGCAACAATGCTGAAGGTGCTCTAAGTATTTACAATGCCCTTTCTCTTTAATTTTATTTTATGTGTGTGAGTGCATTGTCTGCATATATGTCTGTGTATAACATGCATGCCTGGTGTCCATGGAGGCCAGATGAGGGTGTCAGATCCCATGGAACTGGAGTTATAGCTGGTCGTGAGCTACCATGCCAGTGCTGGGAACCAAACCCTATTCCTCGGGAAGAGCAGCCAGTGCGCTTAACTTCTGAGTCATCTCTCCAGCCCTGAAAAGTATTTTTTTTTTTTTTCGAGACAGGGTTTCTCTGTGTAGTTTTGCGCCTTTCCTGGAACTCACTTTGTAGACCAGGCTGGCCTCGAACTCACAGAGATCCGCCTGGCTCTGCCTCCCGAGTGCTGGGATTAAAGGCGTGCGCCACCACCACCCGGCGAAAAGTATTTTTGTTTGTCCTTGTCTTCAATGAACTCCATTATCAGGTATTGAGATGATCATATTCATAAGTACAGATCATATTGCTTGAGAGATTTGGGTTTTAAATACAGTCAAAAGTCATTTGGGTAGAAGGCTAGAATTTTGAGTGATCAAACTGGGTAACATTGCACTAAGATCCATAGCACTTGTCACATTTTTCATAGGATGATTTTTCAGAGGAAATTTCTCAACCTGTGGTCACAACCTCTGTGTCAAGTCACTCAAGGCCAGTGGTTCTCAACTGTGGTCACAACCTCTGTGTCAAGTCACCTAAGACCAGTGGTTCTCAACCTGTGGTCTTGAGAACCACTGGCCTTGAGTGACCTGACACTCTCCATAGCATCTGTCACATTTTTCATAGAAGGATCATTGTATCTTCTTATGATCAGATTTGGGTTATATATTTTTGGCAAAAAAGGGGAAATTTTCTTTGTCAGTACATTATTTTTGAGAGATGATAGGCCCTTGATGTGTACAGTTTTTGGTTACTCTGGGATTGATTACTTCATAAAGATAGTATGTTTCTCTGTTAAAATTGTCTGACACAATTAGGAAGTTTCTGTGGAATCTACTTTACCACTGTAAATATCCTGTTTTTCATATTTTCTCCCAATAACTTTAGAATCCACTGGTCATCTTCTGAATTACTGTTTTTTTGGCCAACTCTCTTCTTCTAAATGCATTCGTTAGAATTTTATTCTCTGTACATATTTATTCAATATTTAATATCTTCATTGCTTTCTGTATATTTGTTTCTATATCTGTGGTGTAGTCCATGTTCAACTTATTTATGTATTGTTCAGTTGGATCTGAATTTGGCCATGCAGAGCCCCCGTGGTAGTCATCTGTCCCTTGGACTCTTGTTACTTTGTGTTCAACAGGGTATCCCTGATTCATCTTTTAAAATCAGTTATTTCTCTAGGGACTTCTCCTTTATGAGAGAATGGTATTTAGAAACCCAGACCTGAGTATGTTTATTGTTGTAGTCAATGCATTTTGTCTAGGCCTTCTTAGACACAGCCAGGAAATCTATATACATCTGTTTCTATATTGCCATGTATCTATACAGGTATTGAATTTATGGATACCTTCAGTCCCAAGCCAGCACGAAATGTCTCTTTGTGGCCCACTCCATTGTCCTTGCTAGTAACCTAGGATCTTGTTCTTCTTACCAGTAATGCATTTAATACACGACAAGCCATAGAAGGAACTTCAAGTGATTTCAGAATTGTTACCATATAGTCTTGTTGAGAAAATGGCTGTCTTGTGTACCACATATGTCCCCATAATTACATTTTTAACCTTATAAAGTGACTTACATACTGTTTTTAATATTTACTGCGGCCAGTGCTCTTCTCTCCTCTGTGTGACTGTGCCAGTCAAATGAAAGCACATTTGGTGTTCTCCACACCTCTCTGTAGGTTTTCTTTGTCATGTTTTGAGTGGATTAAATATTAACTTGATTCTCAAATCCAGAACTGCACAAAAGTTTGACCTAGAGAATCATCACTGTTTGTGCCCTGCCCATCCTCACACCGGATCCCCACTCACCTGCTTATCCTTTGTTTCTGCCCACCTTGCCATGGCCAGTCATTCTTCAGTGTGGTTTACCCTTCAGTTATTCCTTTGCAGGGACCTGAAGACTGTCCTCCTGCATATTACAGGAAAGCCAGCCTTTGCTCCTTGGTACTCGGTTCTTTTTCACTTTTTTTGCATGTTGGAAATCCTTTCTCGCAGTTACGGAGGGCTTCTGCATTCTCTTTTGCACTTAAATAGTGCTCACTTAGACTGACCACAGTTTATTCAAATATTTCTCCAGCACAAAACTTTTTTATGTTTAATATTTTGAATTCTCAAAAATGCCAGACATGATGCACAAATATGATGGCTAGTTTTGTCAACTGCTCCACTCAGTGTAGAATCACCTGGGGAGAGACTCGAAGTGAGGGCTTTTTCAGGGTTAAGTTGGCCTGTGGAGATGTCTGTAGGGCACTGTCTTCTCTACATTCATTAATGTAGGAGGACCCCGCTTAATAGTGGGCAGTATCAGTTCTTAGGCTTGAGTCCTCAACTGTATTAATTGTACACAGGTGGGGTATTTTCAGCACTCATGGGAGTCACTTAAGGCCCAGGGTAGTGAGATCTTCTGAAAAGGCCTTATTAGCATTTAGAGGAAACCTCAGTCTTGACTTCCTTGGTTTTTGGTCACAGTTGGAGCTCCCATTTTGCCTAGGAGGTGTGGCACTTGACTGGAGGTTTTGGCTTATGTGTTTTACATAGATTTAGTCCTTGGAGGTGGGGTGGGGTGGAGTGGGGGAGTTAGTCTTTCTGTGGTGTTCAGCAGACATTCTGGCTTGGTCAGCTACTGGGTTTGCACTTTTGTCTTGCTGGCTGTGCTACGCTGTCACTCACACACCCAGCTTTTCCTTAGTGTGCTGCGAAGGCAGGCATTCTTAGTGAATTTTTCCTCATGTTATGCTGCTTTCATGCTATTTTGTAGAGTTTTACTTCATAATTCCTATCTACTTTGTTACTTTCTTTGTGCCTTTAGCAAGTTTTTTTTTTTATTATGAAGATTGTTCTAATCATCCAATATAACATTACTAAAACCGACAACCCTTTGTTTAGTAAAACACTAATTGTTGCCCATGGGGCTCAGGTTTAAACAATGATGGTCATTTGCTCATTTCTCCCCTCCC
>CABHPH010064205.1:1736-12303 GCA_902168325.1 Peromyscus nudipes
CACACACACACACACACACACACACACACACACACACACACACACACGCTGAATCCCAAGCAATGGACAACCGGAAAAGTCGTTTTATCTCTTCTGATCACGCTGCACAATGTAGATAGAACTATGCCCATTCATCTCATGACGCCCTTTCTGCCCATCCCTTTGATTGAGTCACTTCCGTTTAGTACCTGGCCATGGCTGGGCTGTTTGCCAGACGCTGCGAGCAGAGAAGCAGCCCTTGGCCTCTGCTTTGGGACAACTCACTTCCGCATGCATCGGTGATTTCAATAAAAGTATAATATTCAGCAGAGAGGTGGAGTGTGCCTGAGGATCCCAGGAGGGTTCTGTAGCTCAGCCAGCACGGTATGGAGGCTGTGACTCCTGACGTTAGCCAGTGGTCTGAAGAGGGCTGGCACTCAACTGTTGCTTTAAAAAAAATGGTCTCTGCATTTTGCCAGGAAAAAAAAAAAAGCCTGCTTTAGACTCTTTGTTCCCAAGTTCCCATTTTGACTCGGTTACAGTCTTGGAGTCAGTACCGACAATGTGATTGGTCTCGTCCCAAACTCCCTGGTGGTAACCCACCCTATCTAATTGTTTATCTAACCCTGCTGCTTCCTTCATTCCCACCAACTGGTGATAACCAGTCCTGGTTGTTATGATTTTGTATGCGGGAGGTCCTGGTGGGTAGAGCCAAGGTGCCCCATGCGGGTGAGAGACAGAGATGCCATGCAGACAGCGCTCAGGGAAGAGTTTTATTTGGTGCTTGGGGGTGAGGGGGAGAAGGGAGAAGGAGAAGGGAGAGAGAGAGAGAGAGAGAGAGAGAGAGAGAGAGAGAGAGAGAGAGCGGGAGGGAAGAAGAGAGGGCAGAAGGGGCGGAGTTTTTCCTTTTACCCGCAGGGCGGCACCAAGGGGTCTGATCAGAATATTAACACTGGTTCCACCTGTAAGCATCCCTGGAACCAGCCATTTCCTCAGTCTCAGCTGGCTGTCTCAGTGGTACCTGCTAGGTCCCATTTCCATCATCCTTCCTCTACACACTCTACTAGGCTGCGAACTTGCCCTCACTTCCAGATCAGACATCTCATTGTATTACTTCACTGTTCAAGATTCCAACACGTTCTCCCACCGCAAACAGAATAAGACCCTAACACTTTGGCATATTCTATGATGCAAAAGTCCTTTACAAAATACCAAAACAGATACCATCAATGCAAGGATACAGATAGCAAAAAACCCCATTAAGAAAGTTCCATCACCAGTCATCAAGAAACACACATTTTCAAGTCCTTGAGATGTCACCCCACAGTCATGAAGATGGTTCCAGTACTCATGAGACAGAGGCAGGAGGATCTCTGTGAGTTCGAGGCCAGTCTGGGTCTACACAGAGAATTCTAGGAAAGCTGGAGCTATGTAGTGAGATCCTGTCTCAAAACCAAACAAAACAAAAGGAAACCAAAAAAAGTCACCAGAGCAAGAAGAGGTAGAGGAAAGGGAGCTCTTGGGCTTTGCTGGGGTATGTTAAACTACACAAACACTCGGGCAAACTGGTTGTTTCTTCAAAAGTTAAACTTACACCTACCGTATTGTTGAGCTACTCTGTGTGGGTCTTACCTAAGAGAAAGGAAAGCAGTCGTCTAGGAAAAGACTTGTATACAACATTCATGGAAGTTCATTCATAGTGACAAGAAACTGGAAACAATTTTAACACTCATCAAGAATCAAATGTTTAAAAATTGTGGTAGGGTCACAAGATCGGTGGAGCAGTTTAAGAGCAAACACTAAATGAATCTACAAGAGCAGTGTAGATGTACAAAAATGATATAGATGCACAGATCTGCTGAGTGAAAGAAAATCGGCAAACAAGCATGAACAATCTGCATGAGTCCAGGGTGGTCACAAGTGTGAACAATCCGTATGAGTCTAGGGTGGTCACAAGTGTGAACAATCTGTATGAGTCTAGGGTGGTCACAAGTGTGAACCATCTATATGAGTCTAGGGTGGTCACAAGTGTGAACAACCTGTAGGAGTCTAGGCAGCCACACACAGTACTGCAAACCAATTGGTTTTAACAGTGGAAACATCACTATTCAGCGCTAGGAAGAGTTGGGTTTTTTTTTTTTTTTTGAGTCATTTCTTTTACTTGTAGATGGCCATCCTCTCCTAGGCTCTTCATATAGCCTTCCTTCTGTACTTGTCTGTGTCTAAACATATTCCTCTCAGAAGGACCCCAGTCAGCTTGGAACTCACTCCGAAGCCCTCATTTTTATTTTGTCCTCTGATTGATGGCCCTTTTCTTCATGCAGAGTCACTCTCTGAGCTATGGTGGGCTACCCTCAACCCTATGAGTTTTAGCGAGATACAGTTTATCTTGTAACATGGTGGTTCCACTTACCTAAGATTCTAGGGAGTGCAATCAGATCTCAGATCGGCAGTGACAGAAATCGGAACCATAGTCCCTGGGGATGGCTGGAGGAGTTGGTGAGTGGTGGGTACCCTCTTGTTGTCATTTGTGGTGGTGATTCATGGGTGTTGTCACATGGCATATACGTTAAATATGTGTACACAGTCTATTGTGTGCTTTTAAGAAATTATTGGTATTCCCTTTCCTTCCCATTCTCCTCCAGCCCCCAGGTCCAGCCTCTCCCTTTACGCACCACACACCCTAGCTGTACTGCTCTCTGCAGGGCATGTAAATATTGTCCAGTTTCTCAAACAGTCCCAGAAGCCTTTGCAAATGTCGCCCCTGCTTTGAATGTCCTTCGTCTTTTTCTGCTTCATGAATCCAATTTGGATACCCACTTGCAGTCTGTGGGCTCAGTGGATCCTCCATCCAACTGCTTCAATGGCTTTGTTACAATTATTTTGTGTGCTATATAAATGCAAAAAAAAAAAATGGGGCCGGCAACATGGCTCAGAAGGTTCTTGCCACCCAACCTGAGGACCTGAGTTTGACCCCCGAGACCGGTAGGGTGAAAGGAGAGAACTGGCTCCCACAAACTGCCCTCTCATCTCCACAAGTTCCCCCTCACATAAACAAACAAAGAAAAAAAAAACGTTTGTAAAAATAATTGTGTCGTTTGTATTCAATTAAGTTAGGCTTTTGTTTGAAGTTAAACTTTTAGGGGAGTTGAAAATAAACTTTTTATTTGGGAATCATTTTAGATTTACAGAAAAACAGCCAAATTGCAAACATAATGACATTTTGTATTGTTAAAAGTAGGAAGTCAACCCTGGTACATTTACTGCTATCAAAATGCCAGACTTCATCCACATTTCAGGAACCTTCCCACTCACGTCCTTTTCCTGCTCCAGGACCCAGTGCAGGCTCCCATCATGTTTTATTAGTGTGTCACTGATGCCGTCGAGTCTGTGATGGTGTCTCCCTCTTTGCTGCTCTGCTTCTGCTGGCTCGATATTGTTGAGCTGGCCCCCAGAAGTTAAGAAAAGAAAATCGATGATTTACGTGACCTTCTGTGCACCTGTAAAGGATTCTCAGGACTCTGGAGGAACAGAATTAATTAGACAACATGACAATGGGGACTTCAGTAGATTGCCTTACATGGTTACGGCTAGACAGCTCAATAATGGCCGTCCCCCAACAATGGCCATCTAGGCCTACGCGCTTGGAGAGACTAAGAACAGAACTCAGTCCACCAAGCTGGTGCTGAAGTCCTGTAGGATTCCTGGAGAGCCACTGGAATGGAGAGTCTATACTGTAAGGCTGAAGATGCCAGTTCCCAATGTGGGGCAGAATGGTGGGAGTGGCAGCAGCAGCAGCAGCAACAGAGCAGATGTTCTTACCAACAAGGAGGAAGGCAGGCAGGCAAAGCATTCCCTCAGATGAATATCTGGGCACCTCAGGAAGGTCCTGTCCATTCTGGGGAGGGATTTCTCCTTTATGTTAACCCTTTCAGGAAATAGCCCTGTGGGCCTTCCTGGAGGCATGTCTTGTAGTTGATCTCGTATGCAATCAAGCTGACAACCAAGATTAGTTAGCACAGTGTCCAACTCATACCTTTTTGTATGCCATTTCCTTTCGACCCTGACAATCATCTGGAGGCAGCTACTCTTGATGACCCCTGGCTTAACAGATGAAGGAGCCACTCCAACAGCACAAACCTTTAGCTAGCTCAACTCTTTTTTTTTTTTTTTTTTTTTTTTTGGTTTTTCGAGACAGGGTTTCTCTGTGTAGCTTTGCGCCTTTCCTGGAACTCACTTGGTAGCCCAGGCTGGCCTTGAACTCACAGAGATCTGCCTGGCTCTGCCTCCCTAGAGCTGGGGTTAAAGGCGTGTGCCACCACCGCCCGGCTAGCTCAACTCTTAACCACTGGTCTGAGGCAACAAGTGAACATGAGTTAGATAGATGGATTCATTTGTACAAGTCTTTCTGCAAAGTAGAATTCATAGTAGGTATGGATGTATAGACAGGGTTCGTCCCCTTAGCTTCTTCTGGACATATTCAACCTTGGTCTGTCATTCTGGAAAACACACAGCCCAAGCCTTGTCTGGCCAGAGCAGCATCACTGTCTGCCTCACTCATCCATCACTACCACAAACAACTACAGCTCCCCAGAGGGGCACCTTCCCCAGCTCTCCAGGAGAGAGAGGATCAGAATAAACCATGAATGTACCAACCCATACTTGGGACACCTCCAACACAGACATGTGTGGTGAGAAGAAGATGGTCTGTAATGCTGAACTATTTTCTGGGGATAATGGAAGAAGCCCAAGTCTGTGCAGACTGGAAACCAGCTGCAGCGCCCCCTGGAGGCAAACTCAGCATGCACTTCCAACTGTGAGCCAGGCAACACAGCCATGTCCATTTCTCTCTGGATACTCGGTGGAGTCCTCAAAATGAAAACTCACGCTTCTTCCAGTTGTGTTACTGTGCAAGGAGATTTGTGGGAAATTCTCTGGGGTAACTGAAGACTTTTTTTTTTTTTTGCACCCTCCACTTACAGACAGTAGAGAGGCATGAAGAAATGCTGGGAAATTGAACTTAGATGTAATTGTTTTGCTTAATGTAGGAAGAGGCTGAGGGTTAAGGCAATCCCCCAAAATTCGTAGGAAAGTCATCACACGATTTCCCCAAGCTGTTGCTTGCTGATGGGGTTTCTTCATAATAATAAAAGACCTGCCTGTCTGCTTGCCTCAAATCATTGGTCCCCATTTAAGCAGAGAGCTTGAGGGATTGGGCCATCCCATGAGTTTCTGAGCTAAAGTCTGGTCAGTAGGAGGTGGCAGGGGAGAGACAGTGCAGGCTATAGCAAAGCCACCCACTGGTGGGATGGAGCCAGTGTCTCAGGGCACCCAGTCCTATCCACTCTTTCTTTACTGCCAATTTTCTGTCATGGAGGAGGCGGCATGATCATAGTCCTTTGTGACCCCTGCTCAGCAGGGGCATGACTGCCTAGGGCAGAGGAACAAGAAAATGGCACATAAAGTCTGTCTTTCCCCTGTCCTCATAAAGCTAAAGAGCAATCTGTCACCTATAAACTAGAGTTGACCCGTTTTCCACTTCCTGACCTCGACTGACTCTGTGGAGCTGTCTGCAGTGTCCCTGGAACACCTTCCCTGAGATCTGGGCTTGGCAAACTTTTTCTGCAGAGGGTCAGATAGGAAATCACTTAGGCTTTGCCGGCTGTGCCAGAGCTGTTGCGGAGCTTGGACTTTGCTATTGGGTTTTCTCTGTAATAACAATAAAATCACGGAAACAGCCACAGACAATCCATACATGAATGAGCATGATTGCTGGCCAATAAAACTTTATTTACAAAAACCCATGGCTGGCCAGATTAGGCCCCTGGGTCATGGTTTACAGATGACTGCCTTCCATAAATGGCTCTAAAAAGAACCAAGAATTTCTAGGCAGAGAAAAGTTATTTTGCTCGTCATGGTATTTTTAGAGTTAGTATATTCTCAAGAAAGCCGATTGCAAATCTATACCATATTTGTGGAATGATCAAAACTTGGAGAAGATTCAGAATTTGGACAACAAATCATTTTTATAAAACAAAAGTCAATACTGTTGAACTTGGTGTGCTATTTATTTGTAAAAGTCACTGAAAGCTGATATGAAATTACTTCCTTGGATAATTTTTAGCATTATTACTCAAGATCTTATATGGGTAGTATATTTTACTTGTTCAAATATCTCAATATTTAATCTAGCTAATGAGATGATCATCTATTCTGCAGATGAGGATAACATTATTTTGGATAATAATTACTGCTCTTTGAAATAATTCCTCTCAATGTCTCTCTATAGCACCCAGTTATCTCTCTGGCATAATCTCTGAAAAAAAAAAGACCAAACCAAACAACAAAAACAACAACAAAAATCAGTTCTTTGAGATAACCAAATGTAGTCCAAGTCTTTCCTGGAATTTGAAATGAAGATTTATGGTGCCAAGTCCAAGTACCCTTGTCTATCAGATAACCTAGATTAAATAATAACAGCAGGGAAAAAACACTGCAAAACACGTCTAAGGGAGTCTCCATCTGGTGAGTGCTAACAGACGGTTGGTAGATCTTTAACCCAAGCCTTTCCCCTGAACTCATGTAGCTGGTCATCTGATTTCCAGTTGGGTGTCTCCTAGAGAGCCCTCAAGCAATAACATCAGTGGTACCACTGTGGAAAAAAATCACCTCCCACGCCACTGTATAAATGAATTGCAACTAACCAAACGTTCGGGCGCCAACATTAGACATTTTATTCTATTTTGAGACAGGTCTTGTAGTCCAGGATGGTGCTGAACTCACAATGTAGTTGCAACTTGCCTTGAACTCTTAATCCTCCTGCTTCCAGCTTCAGAGGTCCGGGATTGCAGGAGGACAAAAACCACACCCAATTTATGGATTTCTGGGGTTTGAAGCCAGAGGCTCATGGATGTTAGGCAGATACTTTACCAACTGAATCTCATCACAAGCAGGATTGTCTTTGCTACTCTCTTCCCACCTCTTTGTTTCAACACCAGTAATAAACCCTGCAATGGGAATCTGAATTTTCATATTGTATTCCAAAGCAATTCTCCAATGTCCCAGGACAGTTTGCTAGCAGCCCAAGCCCTCCAGCTTCTGGTCTTGTTACTGTATCACTCTAGCTTCCTACTCCTTACTGCTCGCCTGCTCCACCCCTCTACAACCCCCCCCTGCCGTGTGTGTGTGTGTGTGTGTGTGTGTGTGTGTGTGAGAGAGAGAGAGAGAGAGAGAGAGAGAGAGAGAGAGAGAGAGAGAGAGAGAATCATATGTGTCTCTAGAGACAAGAGGACAACAGAGTCAGTGGTCTCCTGTCACTTTGTGGGACAAAGGTATGGAACTCAGACCATCAATGAATGCAAGCACTCTTACTACTCAGCCATCTCTTGGTCCCCTCCTGCCTTCTTGCCGTCCATCTCCTGGAGTGGGTTCTAAGGAGAAAACTAGGCTGTGGCATACTGCCTCCCTAAGCCTTTTGGCCTTCTTGACCATCTGCAAATTGACTCAGTTTTTCTTCTGGAGCATGTAGTAAAATATGACTACTTCTACCCACTTAGAAACCACATTATCAGGGACGCCCAACCCTCTCTGATGTAACATCGAGTCCACACCACCTCCTTCCATCTGGTCCAAATTGGAACCTCAGGTAATCCAAACCAGGACCTGTCCTAAAGACCTTTGTATTTTTTGGTCCTTCTACCCAGATATTTGGGAAGCTGGCTGTTTCTCACCATGTAGCTATGGACAGATGCCTCCTCGTCAGTGGCCTAAGCTGTAAGTCTAACCTTTGGAATCCCCCATCCAACCACCCTATTTTATCTTCCCTATGAAACATTCAGTTCCCAGAATTATCCACTCATTTGCTTCTGTGTTCATAATCTCTCTTTGTTGGGACAGACCCTTGTCTCTCTTTTCATTGCTGTATGCTCAATACTTACATCAGTCCCCAGATTACGGTGGGTGCTGGAGAGGTACTGTCTACGGTGGACATTGCCTCTAGGTCATCAGCCACCAGGCTCCCCAGTAAATGAGCATGGCAGTTCCTGCATGATGGAGCTGAAAGAGTGCTCAGAAGTCCGCAGGTATCTGGGCACCTGATTGTCTTTATGTAACACCAGGAGGATAATGTTGAATAGCTTATTAGAGCAAGACCTCGGAGGATGCAGGATTTATGAATGTTGTGTCAAAAAGGAAACAAATATCAGAGGGTGAAGATAAATCACCTTGGAAAGGCAGAGAAATGAGGAAGCTAGGCTCTTTAGAAGATTCCTGGAATACTTTAGTACCCAGACTTACTTTTATGGTTCCTTGTATATTTTAAAAGTAGCAGTAAGTTTAAAAATACTTTAATATCTGTCATAGGACTTGGTAGAAATTAAGGATTTTGACAGGCTCAACTGAGGCATTAAAAGTTGTTATGTGAAGTAACTGTTTAGCACAGATGTCAGTAGGCTCTGGGGAGGCACTGGTGCCCAGATCCTTGGAACCACAAAGCTCAGGTGGCTCGTGGTGCCAGATCCCCACCTTAGTTTGCTGTTAATCATTTCCTGGCAGTCTTCCACTAATAGCTTTCTTTTAAAAAAAATGAGAAATGAGTTGGACTCAGAATCACAAATGACAGCCCAGAGTGTCATGGCTTTGCCTCATCTACCCAACATTCTATGAGTCTATGTGTTTTGGGTGCAAAGAACAGCCATGGTTCACTTTCTGACCTGGTTTCTGAAAATTTGGGTTCATTTGGTTCATGGTTAAAATCCTCATTACATTTGATTACACCTGCACCTCTCTCCATAAGTCACAGACAGAACAAGGAAATAAAATCATAAATGTGGGGGAAAAAAAACCTTATGGGATGGCTTTTCGCGTTTTCCTGCTCTGCCTCTGCGGGCATGCACAGTAGGACTTTTAGAAACACAAATACCAAAAAGAAAGGAATAAAAGTTAAGCTCCGTCTTTCAGTAAGTAAAAAGGAGCAAAGACACTTTGATGTGACATGTATGTATACAACAGTTCTGCATCCATTGTCTCAGTGATGAATGACTTTCTCTTCTGATTTACTTTATACCAAGTATACAACCTGTTTCCACTATTGGGGTGAAGCTTTTTGAAGGAGAAATCCATTTCCTATGACAACTTAGGTTGCATTTTACTCCTTTCATACTTTGGTAGAAATTGCCAACACTACTGAATATCCATCATCTCCTTCATGCTCAATAAGGAATATTGTTGGATTGCCATGAATCCAACTAAAAACAAAAACAAAACAAAACAAAACACATGCCTTAGCCTTCTTTAAAAATGAGAGTCATTGGAAAGCAAGAAGTCAATGGATGGATTTCCTTCTTTTCCTCCCCATCTTCTTTTTTCCTCCTCCTCTTCCTCTCCCCTCCATTTCTTCTTTTTACTTCTTTTTCTTTTTCTTCCCCATCTCTTCTTTTCTTATTCCTTCTTTTCCTTCTTCTAGCTTCTGGCTCTTAACTTCTTGCCTGATAGTGACTATTCTGTGTGGAGCTTTGTAGCTGTTTTGGAACCTTGAGAGAAAGGCAAAGAGAATGGGGGGCCCTTGATGCTGTCACGTTGAAGCAGTTGATAAGCTACCATCAATAATCATCAACACAGATTTTTAGTTACAGGAAGAAAACAACACTTCTCTGTTTAATCCAACGGATCACAGGTGATAGCCAAGGGTGGTGATTCAATGTCACCACATTATTCCACTGTATTTCAAAAAGGACTGGAGAGGAGGACCAATTCCTTTATGCCCATCGTTATATGATATATGTTTAAAAACACTGATGCCATGGGCCTTCCCAAATGGTAGATATTGCATAAATAATTGTTGCATGAACCCTAAGAAGACAGATTCAACTCCATCAATAGTGTCATCTTGACCCAATGCCTCAGTTCCACCATCGGTTAGGACCTAAGAAGTCACCTTCTTGTTCTGTATTTCTTCTTACAGTTGTGTTCTATGGGCAGCGCTCATTTCCTGGAACCACCCAGTGGAGTTGCTTGTCTATTTCATGATGGTCTTCATTTGGTAACTTCTTCCATTTGATGTCTTATACCTTTATGTTCATTAAGTGCCTGGGCCATAAAAATAATCCTTTACAGTTGTTGAGCATGTTTAACTCCCCGGGAGCTCATTAACTCCTTTATTCTCATTTTAACCATACCCCAGCAAGGAACGAAAAAAATAATTAGGCCTACTTTATGTAGGAGAAGCATGAGATACAGACAGGGCAAGTGACTTAATTTCTGAAAATATGGTTGAGGTGAGAACTGGAATAAGGCTGTCTTCCGTTGCTAACTAGCCTCTTTCTTTTAAAAGGATGCCAACACTTGCCAGCTCTGATTACTTTGTTTGCCTGTCTGGAGTAGACAGTTAAGGAGGATTATGAAGCCATGTTTGAGCTTTGCAGACAGAAGGGCAGCAATTGGTTTAACAGTGCCAGGGGCAGAGATGAGGGGTGAAGAGAGCCGTCGGAGGCAGCTCCTCCATCTTGTATTTGCTATTCTGTAGCAGTAACAAAAGAGAATCATGTACATGTGTATACACAGCATGTGTGTGTGTGTGTGTGTGTGTGTG
>CABHPH010064241.1:0-25881 GCA_902168325.1 Peromyscus nudipes
CTCTCACACTCTCACACTCTCACACTCTCACACTCTCACACTCTCACACTCTCACACTCTCACACTCTCACACTCTCACACTCTCACACTCTCACACTCTCACACTCTCACACTCTCTCACACACATACACTCACACACACACACACACTCTCTCTCTCACACACACTCACACACAAACTCTTACACACACACTCCACAGTGAACATTTGGAGGTCACAGGACAACTTTTAGGAGTCACTTGTCTCATTCCACCATGTGAGTCTGCCTGCTGAGCCATCTCGCTGGCCCTAGAACTGACTTTTTAAATTTTTAAATTTTTATTTTTTGAGATTGAGTCTCATATCTCACTAAGTATCTCTGGCTGGCCTGAAACTCACCTCTGACCCTAAGTGCTGAGATCAAAGGCATAATTACCATGCCCAGTCCATAGGACTCTGTCTAAAGCACATCATTTTCCATGCTCACATTTTATAAGCGATTTGATCCACAGACCTGGACCAGGGCTGGGACTGTCTCTGTAAACACTTACTCCATTCTGGCTTCCAGCTGCTGAACTAATTGTTTGTCCATGTGATGGCAGAAGAGGGGAAGCAGGTTCCTGGGGAAGGCTAGGGGTTCTGCCAGGGATGCTGTGGGCAACTGAGATATCTCCCAGGCAACCAGAATCACCAAGTCTGTCCTGAGGGACAGAAAAAAGAAGCCCAATGGAGCTTTTATATTGATGCAGGAAACTCATATCCAGGCAAAATCCTTTATTATTCGACCACCACTGCAGCCACTGATCCCATCCCAGATAGCCACTGAGGTGACATCTGTCCATTTGGGACATCCCTGATAATGCCTACCAATCCTCCTTCCTATTTGGTCTCAGGAACTCCAAGGAGTTAATAGCTCCACTTCCAGACGAAGAAATAGACTAAGAAGTGAACTGTCTCGAAGTTACATTGCAATAGACAGATCTGTTTGGCTCTAAAACGTGTCTTCCTTAATTACTATGACTCTGTCCCCCATGGGAAACCCTGTGGGGCCAAGAAGATACAGTTCTGCTGTCTTCTTTCTCTGCCCAGCTTCCTCCCTGGTACTTGAATATGTTATGTAGGAATTCTTCCATCGGGCTCACCCTACACATCCAGGGATACTGGAATGTATTGACAAGGCCTTTATGATCTTACCAAGCTGCGCAGTCACTGCTGGATTGAAGGGAAGAATCCAGGGATACCAGCTGCTCTCCATGACTCAGCAGGGCATAAAGCAGAGATATCCCGAACTATGAATGATAGGCAGTTCAAGACAAAATGAGTTTACCTAGGCGTTTTTTGCTTCTCTGGTTTTGCTGGCTTCCTCCTAAAGGACAGGCTTGCATGTTCAGATGGAGACCAATACCACAAGAGCTGTCAGATTTTGCAGCTAAACAGAGAACTCTGACATACCCAAAGGAGTCACTGCCCTGAACTTTCCACAAGCCTTTGAGAGCTGAGTAAGTGGAGGAACTAGTCAGTAGATGAGGAATGGAGCCTGGACTCTGAGCAGGTAGTCTGTGGGCCAGACTTTCAGAAGTACCACCTTAAGCAGAGATCTACAGATTAGAGTGCACAAGAGAATTCACTAGAGATGGACAGAGTCTGTCAAGTCTAGAGTGGCATACTTAAAAACTTGATGTTGTGGCTGGGGTGGAGTTCAGTGCTTTAGGAGTGCCTACTACACACAAGCCCTTGTTTGGATGCTCAGCACAAATACAAGACTTTTTATCTCTCCTTTAGTAAAAATCTAATATTATAAACATGTGGGATGCCTCCAATTTTTTTTTTTTTTACTCTAAAAGGTACACAATAAAAAGTTTTGAGATTTCTGGCTCACACCACCAGCAGCCACAGGGAGTCCATCACTAAAGATGTCATTTTTTCCCCCATACACATCTCCAGTAGTCCAGGCTAGCCTTGAACTCACCATAAAGACAAAGGTGACCTTGAAATCCTGATACCCTTGCTTCTGCTTTCCCTTACAAGTATGCACCACCACACTCTCTCTGTGTGGTGCTAGAGATCAAAGCCAGAACTTCATGCATGCCCCACAAGCACCCCACCGACTGAGCCACACCCCACAGCCAAGATGTGTACTTCTCTTTTCTAAATGCCACCATGGCATTCGCCACAAGCCTCTCCATACACTCACAAGCAACAGTGCCAGACAGTATAGAAAGAAAAGAGAGAGGGAGAGAGATGGGGGAAGGAAGGGAAGAGAGAGAGGAAGTGGGAGAAAGCAGACCACCACACACAGCTCCTCATTGTCTTCCTGGGAGTGGGACCTAGGACCCGGGATTTAATAATCTCCAGATGATCCTGTGCTCACTGAAAGGTCTTTGTTGTTTTGGAGACAGGTGTAGAGTGGCCTAATGCTTGCTATGAAGCATAAGCTGATCTTGAATTCATGATCCTTCTTCCTCAGCCTCCTGAGTACTAGGAGTATACCATGTCCAGTTCTCACTAGACATTGAAAAGTGCTACTGAGGAGAAGATTTGTGCAGAGATGAGACTATTATCTTGATTATTTCTAGTAGTGCCATTTAGAAGTCACCTATGGGAGGCCTGTAATGGTGGCCAACATAAAGATCATGAGTTCAAGGTTATCCTGGATTACAATGGGGAGTTCTAGGCCAGCCTAAGCTATGTGAGAACATGTCTCAAAAAATAAAAAACAAAAAGCCATCTGTGGAAAGAAAAGTGTCCCAGATATATTACCTGATTCTGAAGTACCACAGAGATCGGCCGCTCTGAGGAGCCAGGCGGTAGCAACATTAGACCTTGCAGTCCATGGAGGAGTTGACGGAAGGTCAAATGACTGATATATTTTCCCAGAGGTTTGAAGAGTATGTGTAGAGCCTGCAGGAAAATCAGTAAGTATCTCTCCCAACTCTACTACAACTTCATCTCCTCATCCTTTGCCTCCAGTTCCTTCCCTGGCTGACCGGCTTTAGACACCTTGCTGGTCAGGTTCCCTGCCAGGCCTAACACTGCTCCTAACTCTCTAGTCGGAACAGAGCCCTAGAGTACCGACTTATTTTACAGTGGCTTTCTATGGAAGTAGATGAGACTCAGCCGTCTCAAACTCATAGCACACACACACCTGTACAGCCCTTCACCTGCTTTCCCTTGCTCATCCTATGTGAAGATGGTCTGCTGGGGCTGTGGTTGTTTGTTCTGTAACGTCCTTATTTGAGGGGTGGGCAGCACCACTCTACATCTTGCTGGCATCTCTAGGAAGGGAGGGAACGGAGGCGGGGAAAGACCCCAACCCCATCGAGACCACCCTCTTTCCTGCTCATTGTCACGGCACCTGGTCAGGCATGTCCTTCAGGATCAGGAGGGGCAGATGGTAGGTGATATACAGGAGAAGGCTAACAGCTTGATCATGGGGCAAGAAGGGGAGCAGCCGAGCCACCAAAATCTTCCCTTTCCTCACAGACAGCACCTGCAGGAGGCTATCTGCTGTCTCCCTACAGGAGAGAGGAGAGCGTTTTGAGAGTTGCGCTGGGAAAGAAGGCTTCGTGCCAGCAGCAAGCCCCCATGACTGCTGACCCTCCTCTTCTGAGACTGAGGTGGGACTCTCATACTCACTCCAGGTTGTTCTGCTCCTGGGTCTTTAAGGCCTGAAAGAGCTTCTCAACCTGGTTGTTCTGTTCCCCCGAGTGGTAGAGTTGTGGAAACCCATCATTCTGGCCCTCCTCTAATTCTAGTAACTGGAGGAACATCTGGGAATTTGATGGGGGTGGGGTGGTTAATTGACCAATATCCTATCCTTAAAATTTTAGACAAGAGCTTCTCCCAGTGAGCTCATCTCACCTTCTCAATCAGGGATAATACTCGGAGCCTCTGACTGCTTGCAGCTCCTGTATCCTAGACACAAAGAGTCCTTGGCCATCAGCCACACCATCAATGCAGCTGGAAAAGGCTAGACACAAAGTCTGACCACATTGCTTCCTCATCCTTACGTCACAATGTAAGAGTGTTTAAACCCAACAGGGACCAGAAAAAAAAAATTCTAGAACGATCACACACTCCTACCTGCTCTTGAGTTCCATGAGAAACAGCATCAATAGCTCGGCGAGGGCTAAAACATGTTGATACAGCTACCTGGCCCAGGGAACCCTCAATTCGTACCACTGCATAAAGAGAGCCGGGAGGAACATGCTTCTCTATAGGGCACGCATACACCCAGATATCCAGCCCAAGCCGCAGTCCGGCCATACCTGACTCATAAACTTCTGCCTTCTGGATGTAAGGCGTGACCAGCTTGAGAGACTCAGCCCTGTTCCTCTGTCCAAGCAGCTCTCTGTCTGCCTGTCTCTTCTCTAGCTTCTGATAGTACTCCTGAGGGTCCAGGGAGCAGGCAAGTGTGTGGGCATTTACAAGAAAAGTGCACAGAAGTGGACATGCCCACATTCCAGGGTAGATAAGGGAACCTCTCAAAAGGATGGAGACAAATCTTGGGTACTTTAGAAAATAGTAAATAACCCTATTTGACCAAAATATAGGAGACTAGATGGGAAGGAGTGTGGGACACCAACTTTAGAAAGACGAATTCTATCATGGAGTGCTGTGTCAGCACCTAAACAGATGTGGCCTCTGTGGGTTGAAGAGAGGGTCACAGAAGGCCCAGGAGTCCTCACTCATCTGGCCAAGGTCAAAAGCTGGGACTAGGGGGCCCAGAGCTCACCTGGTAGTAATAATCATCCAGGCGGGGGTTCTCACTCTGCAGCTGAACCATCTGTACTTTTATCACCCAGTCCTTCTCTTTCCGGGTCATGAGGTTAGCATAGGCGTCTGGCTTCAGAGACCAAGGCTTCTTGGCTAGGAGACTTCAAGCCAGCAGAAACATCCCTTTAGGCAAGCCCTGCCATAGTGACTGCCCAAGGAGATGTGAACACGCAGTGGAGTGTTCTTGGAAGGACTGGAAAGTGCAGTGTTGGGTAGCAGTGATGGAATACCATTATGCAGTGGGGGAAGATGGCTAGTCACAAGGAAATACCCAGTATGCATACAGACTGCTTCCCATCTAGGCTTTACCTCACGGGTTGACTCTGCTGCCGCAGTAGGAGCTGTTGGTGCTGAGGGTGGAGCTGGGTCAGATGACTGGGAAGGCTTAAAAGGAAATCAGCTGAGTGGAAAACTTATGCTCTGTACACCAACCCTTCCATCCTTTCAGACCAGGTAAGTCAGTGAACATCTAAGGCAGCCCTATGCATCTACACACCTCCCCCAAATCAAAAAGCAGAAAGCATCCCAATCCTCATTTCCCCATCCCAAGACATGTTTCTCTGTAATCTGACTGCAGACAATCGAGCCACAGCAGGCAACCTTTTGGTGTGGTTCTTAGCTCTGTCAGGGTAGCTGACCTCACTTCTTTAATTTTCTCGGGGCTCTGTTTCTTCAGCTGTCAGGGAGCAGACATGGGACTGTGCTTCCCGATTTTTGTCAGTGACTCTAAGTGTTTTTCTGTGGCAACTGATAAAAGGCGACAGAGGTGGTCCTTGGCCACCATGTCTTGTGACCTGTAGGAAGAACTCAGCTTGTCCTCACAATGCAGCCAGTCATGGGTACCTGAGTTTAGGGGGCCACGGAGTCAGTGGGCTGTAGAACAGAAAAGGATCAGGAGAAGGCTGTCGAGGTCCAAAGTGGCAGGCTGGAGAGCTGGCTCTCGGAAACGCAGACTGGAAAGGAATTGGCGATAGGTAGTCAGGGGACAAGGGAGACACTCCACTGAGAGGAGACGGAATGCTGCCCCTGCTCAGTCACTTCCCTCTGGGCTCCTCATCTGCCTCTTCCCCTCAACAATTTTGCCCAATGTTTTGCTTTGTTGGGGAACCCTCAAGGCAGCTGTGGAGACTGCTTCCTGCCTTTGACAGTTTGGCACTTCCTCGGAGGGGCCTTTTCAGTCCCCGAGGATGGGTGGGGAGGATGTGTTCTTGAACAACCCTTTTGCTTTGGTGTTCTGTCTTCAGCTACCCAGGGCAGGATCCTCTGCCTTTTTTCTGCCTCACCCAAGCCCTCAGCAGAACTCAATTACCTTATAGCTCTCCCTACAGGAGTTCCTAGTTTTCAGCTCTCACACTATTATGTAGTTCATGGATAGCAGTAGTCTTTCCTGCCCCTAAGTTCAGTACTTGATCATCCGCTGAGATATTTTATAATGTTGGAGCAGGAATCTATAGTTTGTCCCATTTAGTATGAGTGGTAGTTGCTCCTGTAGCACTTATTAAGGCCATCCTGCACCACCTGCCATTTACCAAGCTCTTCTACATGATGTGGCTGTCCACCCCAGACCAATGCCTCATTCTGAGTGCTTCATCTCCAGAGCAAGGAGATGGGTAGATTGAAGAACATAATGGAAGCAAGGGACACTCGATCCTTCCAGGAATGGAATGTTCTAGTCACTCAGTCACCTCCTCACAGGATGGAGACCAGAGCAGACTCACCTGCCACAGAAAACGCAAGGAGGCTTGTGACATCTCCAGGGCACCAGGGGCCTTGGCTCCAGGAGAACCATGCAGCCCTCTCTGGAACAGAAGGGAAGAAATGCCAGATTCAAATGGATCCCCACACTGTCTTCTGCTCTTGTTACCATGGGAACACGGCTGGGGCAGCAGAGCCAGCTATTCCAACAGCCAGGACAGTAACAGCCTGGCTTCCCCCTTCATCCTCAAGGCCAAATGGTCCAGAATCCTTCCTCCTCCTGAGAAGATAACTAACATTTTAGGAGTAGGTTACACCTAACCTCTTCTGGAAGTCCTTGTCTTTCTCCACTGGTCATGTGAATTTAAAGGATCAAATACTAGGAATGGCCTGCCAAGACACAAGGGCTAAAACAAAAGTGACTCACCAATAGCAGGGTTACTATCTATGGGAGACAAGGACTCTGCTGGGATTTTGTGTGCACATGTGTGTGTAGGTATACATGCATGCGCATGGCGTGTGTGTTAGAGGATAACCTCAGATGTTGATCTACGGGGGCTCTTTCCACCTTTCTCTTGAAACAGGATCTCTCATTGGTTGGGAATTTTGCCACATAGGCTGGGAGAGCTGGTCAAGCTGGCTGTAAGTTTCTAAGGGCCCTCTTGTCCACCCCGCATCTCGCAGTGGCTAAGATTACAGGCACACACTGCTGTGTACAGGGCTTTACATGTGTTCTGAGGATCTGAGGTCAGGTCCTGACATTTGCAAGGCAAGATCTTTACCAACTGAGTTTCCACCTCCTGCTCCCACCTCAGCCTTGTGGAGTTGTTTTGTTTGTTTGGCTGCAGGCTGTGTGTGTGTGTGTGTGTGTGTGTGTGTGTGTGTGTGTGTGTGTGTGAAGTCATGATCCTTCGGTTTCTCCCTCGGGAGTCTGAGTGGTAGGACTGCACGTGTGCCCCACTGCACCTGGCTTAGGACCTGATTTGAGGTAAAGGATGGCTGCAGAAACTTCAGTGGGAGACAGGAGGAAAGAAGAAAAAAGCCACAATTCAGCGTCATGAAATAAACCATGTTAATTCAAAATGCGTCTTAACAAAGAAACAGAGGTCACGAGAGGAGTGTTGAGTGACTGTCGTCTGTGAACGCCCAAGTTCAGGACTGCTCTCTCTATCCCTACCTGCCGTGGTACTTGGATATTTTGGATGGCACTCAGTATGGCTGGATCCCCAAGGTCATCCCCTTCCTCCTCCACATCTGGGGCCTGATTTGAACACACATCTTCCTCTTCATTCTCCTCTTCCACTTCCTCCAGGTGGAAGGCAGAGCCTTCTTTAGGAGCCAAGGGAACAGAGAGTTTGCTTGGCCTCTGGTGTAAGTGCAGGCCTGTGGAAGAAGATGGAGACACTGGTGTGAGAACTCGGATCTAGACAAGCTGACACTAAACAGAAGCTCGGTTCAGAAGCCATTTTTAAACACCACCTCTGTGCTGTTTTAACCCCCTTCCCCCAGGACACTCTCCAGTGAGCCACCATTAACATAAACAGCACTTGGCAGACATCAAACCCCTTCACTGCTCACATACCACTTCAATGATCTGAATGGATATACCACAGGCTTCTTTCTCCACCGGCTCTTCCTAATCTAACAAGCCCTTCTGTTGCCTCTTTAAATGAGCTAGTCTCAGCTGTCCCAACTCAGAGCAACATAACCCTGTATGCTCCATACTTTACACTGCACAGTTACTGAACACCATACAGCACTGTCAGAGCATTGCTGATAAGTTTTTCCACAATGGCAAGAAAAACAAAAGCCCAGAAAAATCTATCTCAGTAGCTAGCCATGAAAGACCTTTCAGTCCTGGTTTCTCAACTATGTTGATGTGTATCTCTTGCCTGTGTACTCCTAGACATTTTATGTAGACACTCGGCCCATGTAGGAATACCTTTAAGGCATCTCATCTTGGCAGCCTGGTGGGCTTCCTTGCCAGTTGTGTCCCCCACTGATAGAGAAGCCTCTGGAAGGGAAACCTGGGACAGAGAAGAGATCCAGAAATATTCTCTTCCTCGATAAGGATGGGATGGCCCCCAAAACATCCATGGTCTCCTTTCAGCACTGTGGGCAGAGAATTATTGACCCAAGGCCTCGAGAAGCAAGAGTTTCAGATACGCATAACCCCCAACCCTCCCACCGCAGCAGCTCAGCTCCAAGGAGGGACAGGAGTTAGGGGGCTGGCTAAGCACTGGAAGAATACAACCAACCACTTTCTGGGCACACTGACTCCCTGCTGCCGACACCCACCACCTTTTCATGTAGGTTAGCCATGGCAGCCTGGGCCAGGGCCTGCCTGCTTCTCCCAGCTTTTGAAGGCTCAGCTCTGCCTCCCGCTCACCTGTTAAAGGGCCAGCGTGCTTCACTGCTGAGGCGGTGTAGAAGAGGAGAACTCTAATAAAGAAAATCCTTAGTCAGGTGTCAGGTGTGGTAGCAAGCCAGTGATCCTGGCACGTGAGAGATGGAGACAGGAAGGTCAGGAATTCAAGGGAAGTTTCAGCTACCCAGGAAACGTGAGGCCAGACTGGACTTCACAAGACTGACTCAAACAACAACAAACCAAGACCACAAACAAGAAAACTCCTAACTAACTATAGTGGCCCACACCTGTAATCCCAGCACTTGGGAGGCATGGGTTTAAAGCCAACCTGGGCTACATAGTGAATTCCAAGTTGGTTTGTTTGCTAGAATTTGGCCTCCTCTCAAAAGATTAAAAAATAAAAGCAAAACAAGCAACATCCCTCTTGATTGGGGAAGAGAAATAAACTGTGTATTTAACTGTCTAAGTCTGTGAGAACAATTTATTGGGACTGACATTTTGGGGGCAAAGGCTTAAAAAGGTATCCTTTAAGAAAGGGTTAGGAATTTTGTGAAGAACTTTGCTTCCATTGGATGCCTAAGTTTTACACAAGCCTAATTAGAGAGGAAAGTTCTGGATGCATCCTGAGGCAGTTGCCTCCGGGAGGGGCATTGGAGGTTCCCCCAAGTCCACCTGAGGGTGCTTGAGCCTCTGGGTTACGTCAACTGGTTTGCTGTCCCAGCTGCCAATGATGCACGGCCCTTAAGGGTGAGAACACCTTTGCACAAGTCAACACAAACTTACATCTTCTGGGCTACCTTAACAGAAAGAGCTGGGGCTGTAGGCATGTAGGTCTGTATTTCACAGTAGGTAAAATACAATTATATTATATTTTTATATTATTTGTTATGATGTGTGTGTGTGGCCTAGACCAGGGCTTTATACATGCTAGCCAAGCGCTCTACTACTACTTGAGCTCCATGCCCAGCATTTAGGAGGCCGAGGCAAGAAGACTGTCTCCAGTTTGAGGCAAACTGAGGCTTTAGAGTGAGTTCAGGCCTGGGATGCCTCGTGAAGTGAGAGCCTGTCTTAAAGCAAACAAATGGAAGAGGTGTAGGGCAGGAAGAGGAGGAGAAACTAACTATACCAAAAGACTCTGAAGGGACCACAATCTGGCGCAGAGATTTTTTTTTTGCTTCAAGATGCCTAACAACTGTCCATCCAAAAAATGGACCAGTCCAATGCTTGACTGATCCCTGTAGGTAAGGATTATTTTTCAATGGCACACGTAGTGACCTGTATTTTGCCTGGCCTTTGCCTCAGCCTCCTTAACTACTCACATCATTTAAGCTGGCATGAAATTCCTGTTGCAGTGTTACTCCCAGATAATCCATGGTCTTTGGAGAACCTGTTATTTAGGTTGCAACTGACCCGGGGTGTGTGATACTCCAGCCACGCCTTCCTCCATGTGGTTCCCTAGAACATTTCTAAGAACATAATGATGATACCTCAGCATGAATCTTAAAAGAAAAAAACCATAGATTTCATCTTAAAAAGTGAAACTACACTGAAGATATTTATGCCAAAGTAAATTCCAGATAAAGCAAAGATTTTAAGTAAATAAAACCTCAAACATACTAAAAAATGGGAGGTTGGAAAGATGCTCCATGAGTAAAGGTGCTTGTTGCCAAGCCTGATGACCTGAGTTCAATCCCCGGGTCCCACATAGTAAACATTGACTCCTGTAAGTTTCCCCCTCGTCTCTTCACACATACACCAGGGCGTGAGCATGTGTGCATGGACGTGCGTGTGTGCACACATATCACAAACAAACAGACAAATAAAATTCAACAAGGAGCTAGAGGTGTAGCTCAGTTGTTAGAGCACTTGCCTAGCATGCACATTGCCGGGGTTATAAAAATCTAAAATCCAGGCATAGTGGTACGGTACACACCTCTAACCCTAGCACTTGGAAGGAAGAGGCAAGAGGATTGAGAATTCAAGGTCGCCATAGCTACACAGAGAGTTGAAGACCAGCTTGGGCTACATAAGACAGTGTCTCAAAAACAAAGAAAGAAACAAACAAAAACCAACCAAACAAGCCCCTGCCCCCAAATCTCAAAAGTGTTATTGTTTCTCTCTATATGCTTCAGGTTACATTATGAGAAAGGTGAATATAGATAAGAAAAGTTGATACTTTACCTTTCAAACCTGTATTCAATACCCAGTCAAATAATTCTCCAGTGATTTATAGCTCAACATATTAAAAATTTCTTTGTGTGTGTGTGTGTGTGTGTGTGTGTGTGTGCGTGCACTATGCACATGTGTTCTGATGTATGTGCTCATGTGGAGGCTAAGGGATGAAGCTGGGTGTCTTCTGTCGCTTTCTGTCTTATTTTTGAGACAAGTTCTCTCACTGAGCCTGGGGCTAGCCATTTCTACTAGGCTGCTTGGCTGTCCATCAAGCTCTTGTGATCTTTCTGTACCGACCTCCAACATTGGGGTTATAGGCACATGCAGCCACACCTGAATTTTATTTAGATTTGATCTCAGGCACCCCTGCTTTCCTACACGATGCTCTTACCCACTGAGCCGTTTCTTCAGACCCTACACTTTCTGTTATCAATATTTAACTACTACATTTGCAAAAGCCCTGGGCAAGTGAATCTTTGGCAATGTCTGACTATGTAACTGATTTTGACCTGTAATTTCCTATGTAGTCCGAGCTAGGCTTAAACTCAGGGTCCTCATGCCTCAGCCTTTAAAATATTTGAATTCTAGGAATACATCACTACCTTGGCTTAGAGGTTTGGCTTTCTGCAGACACACAATAGAAATCTAGCAGAAACCATCGTGTCCATACTGAGTCTCTTCTGACTCTGACAATCCCCCTGCCCCTGAAGACATCATTGATTATCTGGTGGTTTGACCTGGGTTGTCCCTTGTTACTGGTCTGATCTGATCCACACTTCAGGGGGTAGAGGGTGAGTGGCAGATATCAAGGAGTAGTGTAAACAAACAAAAGACGCACAGAAAACAATTTATATGGTTAACTTTAAGTAAGTAAGAGCTATAAAGTTAGGCTAAGCCCACCTGGGGTCTGTTCTTGAATTTAATTTTGTCTGTCCTGATCTTTAGATCCTAGGACATCAGACGTTCTTTGTCAGGAGCTGGACTTCTGCAGAATGCCAGTACACAACCCAATCTTATAAGAAGAATACAACATACAATCATAAATTAACCAAGGACCAAAACTGTGGGCAACGACAGATTGAGAATAGCCATGCTCAGGAGGCTGTACAAAGCTTAGCAAGCAAACTTTAGCACAAACTTAAATAACTTTAATTTAGCAGATACTTAAATAAACTCTGACTTTAAGACTTGGTTTCTTAAATAGCTAAAATGTTGACAAACAGCTGAATACAAAGCAAATAAATAAATAAATAAATAAATGTATGTATATATGTATATAATTATATATATAATCATATCACATGGGCTCTTCCTTCAAACCCTTATCATGAGCTTGTGAATCAATGTAATCTTGACTTACGCTTTATTGTATACATGGGATTGAGTTATCACCAGGAAAATTTTCACCAAATTGTGCCATGCTTAAAAATTTCTAAAATAGCCTGGTGGTAATCCTACCACTCAGAAAGCAGAGACAGGCAGATCTTCATGAGTTCAAGACTAGGCTGGTATACAGAGTGAAATCCAGGACAGTCAGGGCTACACAGAGAAATCCCATCTCAAAAAATAAACAACAACAACAACAACAAAATTCCTTAAATAAACTACTCAGGATCAGACTCCCAAAGTTTAAAACAACATTGGCTACTCAGTGATGTTGTATGAACTACCTTTTTGCCTCCTTGTATTGTTACTTTGCTGTCTGTGGTGATCTCAGAGACACCCCACACACAATGCATACACACACACACACACACAGAGAGAGAGAGAGAAAGAGAGAGAGAGAGAGAGAGAGAGAGAGAAAGAGAGAGAACTGAATTGAGTCCAAGGAACATTCATGACGCACTATAACAAATTAAGATTATCTGTCCATATATTGTTAAACTATAAAGGTGTTTGTTTGTTTGTTCGTTTGTTTGTTTGTTTGAGACAGGGTTTCTTTGTGTAGTCCTGGGTTCTAGAACTCACTCTGTAGACCAGGCTGGCCTTGAACTCACACAGGTCTGCCTGTCTCTGCCTCCCGAGTACTGGGATTAAAGGTGTGTACCACCACTCAATGTTTATAAAGTTCTTATCTGTTGCAAGTTTTAGGCAAACTTTATTGTTGCTTGGATTTTTTTTTTTTTTTCCAGAGCTGAGGACCGAACCCAGGGCCTTGCGCTTGCTAGGCAAGCACTCTACCACTGAACTAAATCCCCAGCCCCGTTGCTTGGATTTTAAAAAAGACTCTTTTACATATTTTTTCTTTGTTTCACAAGTCTGCAAGGTATAAAATATTATGTTTCATCAAGAGCTAGCCAAGATAACAGAACTTCCAATGACTTTAGACAGTGAGTTGTCTTGTATAAGGAAGAAGACAGAAGGGAAACACAGAGCCTAAAAATCAGGCTGGAGAGATGGCCCAGTGGATACAGGACGTGTGCAAGTGTGAGGCACAGAGCCCCAGGCCTCACATAAAAACCTGGCGGTCAAGACAGCATGGGAGGCTGGGGTGGGGGTGGGGCGCCTGGGTCAAGTTTGCTAGAATCCACCACACTTCAGTAGTCAGTCTTAGGTGGAATCGAGGAGTTCCAGGCTCAACAAGAGATCTGCTGCCTGGATAAATAACTTGGAGAAAGATCAGTGGAGACATCCCACCACAGCCTCAGGACTCTATGGTGGTGCACTCACGTGTATGTGTACCTAACTGCACGTACACATTTGACCACATAAACATACATATGTGGGGGGTGGGGGGCAAAAAACCCTTTATAACCCTGCATTTCCTGAGTGTGGGGCACAAGCTATTTTTGTTTGTAATAGAAGCATAAGCATAATGGTCAGTTCAGCTTGCCAGAACATGTCTCGAGGGACTGTCCCCAGGAACTGAGGCTGCACCACCCATTCTAGCAGAGCTCTCTGAAACAAACCAAACAGCACAGAAGGGATTTTTACATCAGAGAGCACAGAGGCCATAACCCAGGGATGAGAACAGAACAGAAAGGGATTTTAAACCAGAGGCCAGGCAAGTCTTATCCCAGGAACCAAACCAGAAAGTGCAATGATTCAACTGGTCAGGAGAAAGCTATGTCAAGTGTCAGGGAATAGAGGAAGGAAAAGTCCCCAAGTGAAATCGTTTGGTAACTTTGTACCTGGAACTCCAGAGGCCCCAAGTCCAGGCACTGATCAGGATTCCTTGCTAACACAATGACTTTTTGGGGAGTCCCAGAGCCTTCCCAGTAGAGTCTCCAGAATATGCAGCCTGAAGACTGGGGCTTGTGATTCCTGTTACTGCAGGGGTCAATGAGCAGAGGCGGGACTTGAATCTTTAAGTCAGGCTCTGTCCAGAACCAGAGATCTGAGAAGGCAGTAGGTTAACACCTTAAGAACTGCCTTGTCTCCCATCTCTAGGCAGCAGAGTCTACAGGGAGAAGGTGGGTGGGGACACGAGACAGCTGATCATTCTAGAGCCTGGTATTGCCCTGTTCAGGTGGCTGGCCACATTTCTGAGACTTGGGATGTCTGTCTTGCTGTCAGCCCCCAGGCTCTCCTCTCATTCTGTGGATGTTTGGGCCTGGGAACTTGAAACGCCAAGTTTAGTTTGCTTCCACTTGTATCAAGGGCATCTATCTGGACGGGGCAGGAGAGAGGGGTGGTAACTCAGAACAAACAATCCATTACCAGTGTGTGTGTTAAGATACAGAGAACAAGTATGTCTTTATAATACAGAATATGAATCTACCTGTCCCACCCCATCCCTTATCATTACAAATATTCTTTAAATAAACACTTTTTGTGCTATATCACAGTGTCTTGTTGGGCATGGAGGCCCTTGTCTTTGATCCTAGCACCTGGGAGGCAGAGGCAGTTGGGTCTCTGTGTATTTGAGGTCTACATAGCAAGTTCTAGGCCAGCCAGGGCTACATAGTGACACCCTGTATCAAAAATATATATAAATAAAAGTTACTTGAGCCAAATGTGGCATGCACACCTGTAACCCAGCACTTAGAAGATGAGGGTCAGAAGATCAGTTCAAAGCCAGTCTGGGCTACATGACACCCTATGTCAAATTCATGCTCCTATGCATGCACATGCACACACACACACACACACACACACACACACACACACACACACACATCAGTGTCCATTTCCAGTAGCCAGGGATTCTGGCTAATAGTACCATAGATGGGGAATTCACAAACAGAAGTGCAAAGAGCATACATAATATATGTTTAATAAAAAACTGGACATCCAATAGTTAGGCAGGATTTCTAGGCACAGAGGATGCTGGGAAGAAGGGCAGAGTCTCGAGGAGACATAGAGGAAGCAGAAAGCAGAATGGACAGTATGTAGATGAGGTAAACACGCCTGGAGCAGAACATAGATTAGTAGAAATGAGTTAATTTAAGTTATAAGAGCTAGCTAAAAACAAGCCTAAGCTATTGGCTGAGCTTTCATAATTAATATAAATCTCTGTGTCATCTTTTGTGAGCTGGCAGCCCAAAGAAAAGCCAGACTACAAATGGCACCGCCCCCCCACCGGGTTCCAAATAAAGCATTTATCTAATTATTCTTTATCAATAAAAACTTGGGAGTCAGATATTGGAGTAAGAACCTGAATGATCAGAGAAGTGGTAGAAAAGCCACCAGTGAGTGACCTCCTCTCTCTTTTGTTCCTTGATCCAAAAGGGCCAAGGCTCTCTCTATGCCCCGCCCTACTACTTCCTGTGTCTCTCTATCTGTTCTCAGTCCTCCAAAACTTCTATGGTTAATTTTGGCCAGCTAGTAGCTAGCTCCGCCCTCGGATTCAAAACAAACTTTATTGGCAGTCTCAGGAGTATCAGAATGTGATCAAAATATCACATAACAGCCTTTAAAGATGTAAAGTAAGGCAATTTTTCAGTGGCAATAACCATCAAGGGAAGGTGTAGGGAGATAAGTAGATTTCTTAGTTTAAAGTGGGAAGTATAACTTGCTACAAAGTCTCTGGAAGACAGCTTCATGATACATAGGATAAGGAAAAACTGGAAATGCCCCTAATGAAAGATTGGGGGTTGGGGATTTAGCTCAGTGGTAGAGTGCTTGCCTAGCAAGCGCAAGGCCCTGGGTTCGATCCTCAGCTCAAAAAAAAAAAAAAAAAAAGAAGAAGAAAGAAGAAAGATTGGGTAAAAAAGCATGGTATAAACTGGGTGTGGTGTAGAAGCCAATAATCCCAGCATTCAGGTGGCTCATACAGGAGGACCAAGCATTTGTGGCCTTCATAGTGAGAACCCATTTTTTAAAAAATGTGGTATATTCATATAATAAAGTATCATGAAAGTATGAAGACATATCTATACTGTCATAGAAACAGATATAGTGTCCATGATATATGGTTACTTAAAAGCCAGTTTGCATAGAAATATAGGCAAGAGGATTAGATTTTTATTAAGATGTGTGTCCATACACATACCTTTGTCTGAGCAGATAAAGTCCAGGCATAAGTACAGCATGGATATCTTGGAAGGCAGAATAACATGTGATCTTAATATTAGCTAAACTGACCAACATTTTCTTATGGCTGTGAATTTTATTGTTAGAGAAAAGGGCTGGGCGGTGGTGGTGCACACCTTTAATCCCAGCACTCGGGAGGCAGAGGCAGGCGGATCTCTGTGAGTTCAAGACCACCCTGGGCTACAGAGTGAGTTCCAAGAAAGGTGCAAAGTTACAAAGAGAAACTGTGTCAGCACCCCCAAACAAAGAGGAAAAGTCTTAAGGACCAATGGCGAGGAAAAGCAAATCAACAAATAACAAACCCTGTCTCAGCTGGGTGTAGTGGCGCACACCTTTAATCCCAGCACTTGGGGGGCAGAGGCAGGCAGATCTCTGAGTCTGAGGTCAGCTGGTCTACAGAGTGAGTTCCAGGACAGGCTGCATAGAGAAACCCTGTCTGGAAAAATGGAAAAACAAAACAAAACAAAACAAAACAAAACCCTGTTCTGCTGGCACTGCATCACAGTCCAAAGGGGAATGTCCACATTCTTTCCCTTGGTTCCAAGGTCCTCGGTTGGCTCTCCCTTCCTGGCTCCCAGTACAGATAGCTGCTGTTCTGGTATTATGATCTATTTGCAGGTCTATAAACTACAGTTCACGGAGCTCCTCTGGGGAAAATTTCCCCAGTGCTTAGCAGGTAGCAGAACCCAGTAAAGAACTGTTGAGCAACTGAATGATTTTTGTGGGCACTGATGTGTTAGATGGACAAGTTGGGGCAGATTGTGGAAGTATCTGGTACAGGATAAGAAGAAAAAAGGCAAAACTGTGAACACCTTTGTCCTGGTCTAGAAGTCCCCTCTTGTAACTCTCAGTCCCCTTTAACACTGTAAACCTCAAGAGGGCGCAGATGGTCTGGCCCATTTGGAATGTGGTATCTGTGGAATGACGTACATCAGGCTCACCACCGGGGCTGGTCCCTCTCATGCTGTGCTGGGCCCACATCACCAAGGCCGACCCAGCTCAGATGAGAGTGGTGAGAGAACGGGAGGACCCAAGGCTCTACCAAAATTCCAACTCCCCTCAGCCATAAAGCAGGGGATTTGCTGCTCCCGATATGAGCATACCCCAAATGCCCTGGGAAGCCAGAGCCTGCTTGGTCAGAGGCAAACTAGACTTTGGAAAGGCAAACATTTATGCAGAACTAAGTTTTTGGTAGCCAGGTCCAAATCTGTGTGCTTCTGGAAAGGAGGACTGGATTGGTTTTCTGTTGCTGCTGAAATGAGTTTCTAAGAACTCATTCACTCAAAACAATTTGCCATTTTATATTTCTGTAGACCCGAAGTCTAGCACAAGTCTCATGGAGCTAAAACGAAGGTGTTGGGGCAGCAATGCTCTCTGGAGACTCTAGGCCCTAGAGTGTAGGGGCTGTTCTTGACTTTTCTGCCTTCTACAGGCTGCCTTTATTTCTTGATTCATAGCTTCTTTCTTTGTCTTAACATTGCTTATCGAATGTCTCTGACTATGCTTCTGTAACAGTATTTCCCTATTAACCATAGTAAAAAAAAATAGTTCCCTGATTGAAAACAATTTAGATTTATTTTATGTGTATGAATGTTTTGCCTACATGTATGTATGTGTACCAGGTGTGTGTCTGGTGCCTGCAGAGATCAGAACAGGGCATCAGATCCCTGGAACTGGGATTACAGATGGCTGTGATCTACCATGTGAATGCTGGGAATCAAGCCTTTGGAAAAGCAGCTGAGGCTCTTAACCACTGAGCAATCTCTCCTTTTTAAGGATCCATGCAATTAAAATAGATTTGCTCAACTTGGGGATGAAGGGCTTATTTAATCTTATACTCTTAGGTAACATGGGAGAAAAAAGGAGAATGAGGGGAGACACCAGCCCGCTGCCCAAGGAGCAACAAGATGCCTGCAGACCAGTAACACTACGGCCACATGGCAACATATAGATTAATAGAAATGGGTTGAGTTAAGTTATAAGAGCTAGCTAGCAAGAAGCCTAACTCATAGGCCATACAGTTTGTAAGTAATACAAGTCTTTGTGTGTTTACTTGGGACCAAGCAGCTGTGGGATGCAGGTGGCAGAGATTCGTCCTGACCACGGGGCCAGGCAGGACCAGAGAAACTTTTGGCTACATTTGGCCACCCAATGTAGGGCAAGAGTTTCTACCTAAAACCTGAGAGAACTTAAAAAGAAATTCTAAAACTGAGCTAAGAACAACTTCCTAGTTCTCATGTCTCATGTGGGCTGTGGTACAGAGACACCGTGGTACAGAGACACTGCAGCATTCGAGCTTGAGCACAGCATGGTGGATTCAGAGATGTCTCCAAACCACACAGCACACTGCATGGTGGATTTAGTTTTTGCTAGTACAGACAAAAAAAAAAATAAAAAAAATAAAAAATTCTGGGCTACACACTGCTTGATGGAGGCGTAGACCCACTGCTTCCCAGAGTCGGCGGTGAGCATGGTTCTCAGAGCTGGCAGTAAATGTACCTCTGCCCTGTTGTGTCCCAACAGGGCGGAATCAACAGCCTAAGTTGCCATGCAACCTAACAGTTTAAACTCTCTCCTAGGCAGAAAAGGATTATAGATTCACAATAACACAGATTCAGACAGAATAAAACTCTAAACGGTTTACAGTATATGTAAAAGGTATGTAAGCTTGAGAGAGAGAAGAGAAAGGATATACACAGTCATAACAATAAAATAAAGTCTTAAAAATAAAATAATATACATAAAAATATAATAAGTCATGTAGAGATGGAAATTACGCAGAGTCTGGATTGTGTTGTCTTTGGGATTTTTAACTGGTGAGAGACATTTGATTGTAAAGGCTGCTGAGTTAAACCAATATATATATTTTAAAGGTATTTTGACTGCAAAATTTGGGTCTAAGGATATGTTGCTTTGGAAAGGAGGCTCTGCTTTTGTTTCCACAGGAAACAAGAGGCTGTGGATTTGTTCCAGGTTAAGATGGACCAGATTTGATCAAGTGAGACCTCCTCAACCTTGACAGATGGTATCTATCAACAAAAAGTTATAGCTGGTCTTTCCAGGACTGAACCACTATCTTGAAATTTCTCAGGATCCCCATAAGATTAAAAGCACCTCCAATCAGCAGGAAGTAGCCTAGAGGACTACACCCACATTCCCCTCAAAAAATGGATTATGGATATTTGTCGTTGTTTAGGGGTTTGGTTACAAATTGTTATTGGTAACAGTCAATCTCTTTCTAAAAGAAGAAAGGGGTATATGATATAAAAATGTAGGATATAGATATAATAGAATAAAAGAGTAGATTATTGAATCTACTTTTAAAAAGCAAATTTTTTTTTTTGAGACAAGGTTTCTCTGTGTAGTTTTGGAGCCTGTCCTAGAACTTGTTCTGTAGACCAGGCAGGCCTTGAACTCACAGAGATCCACCTGCCTCTGCCTCCTGAGTTCTGGGATTAATGGCATGCACCACCACTGCCTGGCTTCATTGGAAACATTTTACATTGCTATAGTTTTAGTTTATTAATACAAATTTAAGGTCAATTTTGTTATACTGTATGTTTATTTCTACTCTTATTTAAGGTATTATGTTTATGCAACTCATTTAAAATTGTAATATATAATCAAGAAATACAGATTAATAATTAGTCATCTATGATAATTAAACTCATAGTCATGTTAGTTAAATTTTTTAGGTATACAAAGGTATATTTCAATTAGGTAGGTAATCTTCAAACATTTCAAAGACCTACAGAATATGGCATTTAAAATGTTTTAAGAACTTAGACTTGCCAGGTGGTGGTGGTGGTGGTGGTGGTGGTGGTGGTGGTGCACGCCTTTAATCCCAGCACTCGGGAGGCAGAGGCAGGCGGATCTTTGTGAGTTCAAGGCCAGCCTGGTCTACAGAGCGAGACCCAGGAAAGGAAAAAAAAAACAAAGAAACCCTTTTCCGAAAAACCCAAAAAAAAAAAAAAAAAAAAAAGAACTTAGACTTTTCTGAACATTGAGACATGTCTGCTTCTGGCAGCACCAATCTACTTCAGAGAAGATGATGGGCATCGAAGAAACTCCATATGGAGTTTGCTTTCTTTATGGCAAAAGTTAGCCATTTGGGCAAGAAACTGCTCTTGCCTCAGCTTCTTGACAGGATGCTGTATAAATTGGACATGCAGGACTCATAGGAAGGTGACCCCTGAACTTTGCAAGGCGAGATGGTCCTTCAGGTTCCTGCTTTGCAGAAGAAACTGCCAGACATTCTACAGGACACAGGGAGAAGTGATTGATGAACTTTGCCAGAGTGGGTGGAACAGTCCCTAAAATTTCCTGCTTCACTGAAAGCTATGCCAGAGACTCTAGGCCTGAAGGTTGAAGATAGATGCCCCAATGTTACAGAGGAACTTTGGATGACTGTCCAGGTAGCCACATGTTTCTGTCATTTCTAGAATTATGGAAGCTACTTGCAATGCAGACCCTGTTTACTTAGGTAATATATCCTTCTGGGGTCTTTGATAGAGTCTTTGAAGACTAGATAGTTATAGTTTTCCTTAGTCATGATAAAAATAAATTAGATATAAAACTTTGGACTCACAAAAATAAGGATAGATGATAAAATATTTTCTTTAATTTTGCCAAATACAAATAGACTAGATATTGTAACTGTAATTTTTTTGAGACAGGGTTTCTCTGTGTAGCTTTGGAGCCTGTCCTGGAACTCACTCTGTAGCCCAGGCTGGCCTCAAACTCACAGAGATCCACCTGCCTCTGCCTCCCGAGTGCTGGGATTAAAGGCGTGCACCACCACCGCCCGGCATAACTGTAATTCTTCCTTGATAACTGTTTTTGTTATATATAATTTTACTGTGTTAAAGTTAAAACCTTCCTTTTTGATTAAACAGAAAAGAGGAAGTGCTGTGGGATGTCTTTCTGTATGCTGTGAATATCTGCGCCTCCCATTGGATAATAAATAAAGCTGTTTTGGCCTATGGCAAGAAAGCTTACAGCTAGGTAGGAAATCCAAACAGAGACACAGAGAGAAGAAGAATGGAGTCAGGAGACTCAAGCCTGCCTCTGAAGGAGCAACAAGATGACAGGAGACTGGTAACACCACAGCCACGTGGCAACATATAGATTAATAGGAATGGGTTACTTTAAGATGAAAGAGCCGGCTAGCAAGAAGCTAAAGCCACAGGCCATACAGTTTGTAATTAATATAAGTCTCTGAGTGATTATTTTATAAGTGGCTCCAGGACTGCAAGGCCAGGTGGGACTGGAGAAACTTCTGACTAGAGTGCATCACTGAGGAAAGTCAAGGCAGAAACTGAAGCAGAATCCATGGAGGCACGCTGTTTACCTGCTTGCTCCTCATGGCTAGCTCAGCCTGCTTTCTTATCTAACAACCTGCCCTTGGTAGCACCACCTCTCTGCCCCCTAGGCTGAGCCCAATCACATCAATAATTAATCAAGAAAAAGACCTGTAGACTTACAGGCAATTTCATGTAGCATTATCTCAATTGAGGTTTCTCTTCCCAAATAACTCTAGCTGTGTCAAGCTGACAAGAAACCAACCCAGACAACTCTGAAGAGGAGACAGGGGTAGTGGTGGTGCAGCTGTAGTGAGAAGGAGGCTAAAAAGTTCCTGAGAGCAACAGGCAGAGATGACACAGGATGGAGGAAGTATACATGTGGTAGTTTGAATGTATTTGGCCGCCATAATCTCATGGGGAGTGTCACTATCAGGAGATGTGGCCTTGTTGGAGGAAGTGTGGTCTTTTTGGAGAAGGCTGGATGACACATGCCTTTAATCCAGACCTTGAGGCTGGAGGGCACACCTCTAATCTGGCCCACACCTTCTGGAGGAAGTGTGTCTGCTGTAGAACAATCTTTATACACTGTAAATATGTATTACTCTCATTGGTTAATAAGAACTGACTGGCCTATAGCTGGGCAGGAGAGACTGGGCAGGAGAGTCAGACTAGGGGAATTCTGGGAAAAAGAACGGTAGAGTCAGAGAGCTGCCAGCCAGACACAGAAGAAGTAGGATGTGTACAAAATGAGGTAGCAAGCCATGAGCCAATTGGTAGAACTTAGTTAAGAAATATGGGTTAATTTAAGTTGTAAGAGCTAGTTAGTAATAAGCCTGAGCTATCGGCTGAGCATTTATAATTTATATTAAGTGTCTGTGTTGGCTATTTGGGAACTGGTGGGTGGGAAAGAAAAGTCCATCTACATGTGTCACTGTGGGGGCAGGCTTTGAGGTTTCATATATTCAGGATACTGCCCAGTAACTCAATCGACTTCCTGTTGCCTGCAAGATGTAGGACATTTGGTTATTTCTCCAGCACCATGCCTGCCTGCATGCTGCCATGCTCTCCACCATGAAGGACTAAACCTCTGAACTGTAATTGAGCCACCACAATTAAATGTTTCCTTTATAAGAGTTGCTGTGGTCATGGTATCTCTTCACAGCAATGAAAACCCTAACTAAGTCAATACAGAAGACGAAAAGTTGAGTTGCTGAAGATGAGAGGTTGGGAGTCCTGGTCACCAGAAGAGTTCCAGGCAGCTGAAAAACCTTAAGACTGAGGAGACCCATATCAAAGACTTAGGAACCATAACACTGGCTGCTGGGGACTGACTGTTGCTGCTGCTGCCGCTGCTGCTGCAAAACAAGGGTTTCATTAGTGCTGAGTATATGGCCTTTGACAATCAAAATGTAGAACATTAAGCCTCCAACATGAGCAACCAGGGCTCTCAGTCTCCGACATATGGTGCCTGGCTTTAGAAATAAGTTTCTAGTTCTCAGAGCTCTGTGGTTTATGTCTCTGAGTCTGGCAGGCTAGCTCACAAGCCTTTGATATTCAATGGCCTGGGACTACCAACATCGGAAATGCCATTCCTTGCTTTTGCCTGAGCAGAAGGACCCCAGCCAGCTTCTGATAACAGAACAACATGGAAACTGTGTAAATTTTATTAAAGTTGAAAATAAGCAATTCAATGAACATACATGAAATTATCCTAATTTTGTAGAACTTCTTCCCTCTATATATGTGCTCTCTCGGTTTCAATTTTCTTATCTATAAATGAAAATATCTACCTTCGAAACAGTTGTATAGTTTGGGTTAGCAGTTTCACATTCGTTAGTGTAGATATGAGTCATCTGGAATGCTGCCAAAGGGGGATTTTGCTACAGTTTGTCTGAGATGGACCCAAGAGCCTGCTTACTCGGGTGCGCCTAGATATTGGTGGTGCTGATGTTAGATCATGCTTTGACTAGCAAGGGACTGAGGACAACATTTGAAAGATCTCAGCACAAATGCCCCATTGTTTCTAGTGGACCTAGTGTGTAGACAAACCTGTCTCAGAAAACTGCTGATAGAGGTCCACCCACATGAACTTTAACCCGTGCCTGTCTCTCCACTTTATCTTACTTTTCTTTCTGTTCAAGCACTTTGTTTTAAAAATCTAGCAATAGGTATCTGTGCTTCCATTGTTTGTCTTTTTTTTTTAAAAGAGTTTATTTACTTACTTATTTAGTGTGTGTACTTGTGTACCTCTGTCTACAAAGGCCAGAGTGGCGTGGCAGATCTTTTGGACCTGAAGTTAACAGTGTTTGTGAGCTGTCCAGTGTGGGTGCTGGGATGCAAATCCCATGCTCTGAAAGAGCAATAAGTGCTCTCAACCACTGGGCCATCTCTCCAGCCTCGGGGTTTACCTTTTTTAACCATAATAATATACTATAAGTATATTAAAGTATATGATGAATAGTAATATATATAAACACATCTATAAAACCACCATTAAACTCTAAATAATTAACAGCTTTCCCCACCAACACTTCCTCCTGCTTCTGATGCTCCTTCTGTCCCCTGGAAACCACCCACCTGCTTTCTGTCCCTACAGACTAGTGTATCATTTGTAAGTTCTATATAAGCAGACTCATACAGAGTACATTATTCCATCTGGTTTCTTCCAGAATTATTCATTTGATTCATGCTCTTGCATCATTTTTTCTTGTTTGTTCTTAATAGTATTCCATTGACAGATATACACCACCATGTATCTCTCCATTCACCTGTTGGTGGCTGTCTGGATTATTTCTGGTTTACAGCTTTTACAAACAAAGCTCCGGTGAACATTCATGTATAAGTCGTTGTATAACATATGCTTTTGTTTTCTTCCTGGAAACACCTGAGTGCAGAGACTAGATCTTATGGTCCATTGTGTTTAATTAAAAAGAAACAACAACCTTTTCCAGACTGATGTACTTTGCTCTGTTTGTATGGACATTTTGTCTGTATGCTTGTATGTGCACCATGTGTATGCCTGTTGGATCCTCTGAAACTGGGATTAAGAGTTGAGAACTACCATATGGGTGCTAGAAATTGAACCCCAGTCCTCTGCAAGAGTGACTATTGCTGTTAACCACTGACCCATCTCTCTAGCCCCCAAACTTTGTTGTTTTCAGTAAAATTATTGCGTTGTTTTCCAAAGTACTTATACCATTTACATTGCTACCAGGAGTACATAAAAATTCTAGTTCTTTTGAAATAATTCTTGCCAATATTTACCATTTTGAAGTATTGACTGCAAAAACCTTTTTAGGCAATCACATAGGCAAAAAAAAAAAAAAAAAAAAAAAAAAAATCCACCGGTTCACCAGTTAATTAGTCTCCCGGGAGATAATACTATTAAATTGTCATGTTTATAGATTTCAAAGTTGGTTCCCTTGGACACACAGGGCTCTTTTCTTTTTCATTTTATTTATTTGTTCACTGAGTGTGTGTGTGTGTGTGTGTGTGTAGAGGTCAGAGGACAACTTGCAGAGCTGGTTCTCTCCATTCACCATGTGGGTCCCAGGGATTGAAGTTGGGTTGTCAGGTTTGATGGCAACCTCACTAGCACTTGTAATATTTAAACAATTGTTTTCTTTTCCTTTCATTATTATCCAGAATAATGAAGTCCCCACATGCAAAAAACTGAAAATACTTCTCCATCTTCTGACTCTTCCTTGAGATGAGACCTTCTTGTCTAGACTGGTCTCGAACTTCTGCCCTGAGCAATCCTTCTCTCAGCTTCCCCACTACCCAGACTGGAGTGTGTGCCCCACTGTGGCTGCTTTCTGTCTGATTTTAAATTGGGTTTATACGTGAATAGAAAAGACCCTACCGTTAATGATATAGTAAACTAAGAACAAAACAAAACAAAACAAAACAAAAGCCCTGTAGTTTTCTATTTTCCTAAAGCATTTTTCTAGTACAATTCAACACTAGCTGTGTTTAGTATAATTTAACATTAATATTTCAGGTCTTAAATATGTTAAATGAGTTTGTTTTTTTTAAACTGGATGGAAGAAAGTATCTTAATTCATACCTTTATGCTTAACAATTATTCTTATATTTCAGAGTTACAGAAAGGGA
>CABHPH010064270.1:0-22793 GCA_902168325.1 Peromyscus nudipes
TTGGACTTGAGTTTTGTGTAGTGTGATAGACATGGAGTAATTTGCATTTTTCTACATGCTAGCATTCTTTCTAACCATACAAGTTGTCAAAGATGTTTTCTTTTTTCCATTGTTTATTTCTGGTTTCTTTATCAAATATCAGTTTTTCATAGGTGTGCAGATTTACATCTGGGCCTTCAATTTAATTCCATTGATCAACATGTCTGTTTTTATGTCAACACTAGGTGTGTTTTATTGCTATTGCTCTGTAGTGTGCATTGAAATCAGGGATGTAATATCTCCAGAAGGTCTTTTATCATGCAGATTAATTTTAGCTGTCCTTTTTTCATTTGGGTGTTTTCCACATGAATTTGATTATTGTCTTTTCAAGAGGAAAATGATTTTAATTTTGAATTAAGTTTTAGTCATTATAAATTCAAAAGCTTCATGTTTTATCAAATGGAATATTACACTCCCCCCCCCCCCCCCACACACAAACACACGTTAAGTTACATAATGCCCTATGGGGTCATCATCCAAGGTTTAAGAAGCTGAGATAAATGTTACTGATTTCACGGTCCACTAGTATGTTCCTGCATGTTATAGAGTAAGCCCACACAGTTTTACTGACATCTAATTCTTAAAGAAACAGCATCTCTGCTTCCAAATCCCTCAGTCATTGGATGGTGGAAGCAGAGATCAACGGCTAGGCCCCGGGTGGAGCCCAGGGAGTCCAATTAGCGAGAAAGAGGAGGGTCTATATGAGCGAGAGTTGTTGAGACCATGGTTGGATAAAGCACAGGGACAAATGGCCAAACGAATGGAAACACATGAACTATGAACCAATGGCTGAGGGGCCCCCAGCTGGATCAGGCAAGTGAGACAGTTGATTGGCTTGATCTGTTTGGGAGGCATCCAGGCAGTGGGACCGGGTCCTGTGCTCATTGCATGAGCTGGCTGTTTGAAACCTGGGGCTTATGCAGGGTTGCTTGGCTCAGCCTGGGAGGAAGGGACTGGCCCTGCCTGGACTGAGTCTACCAGGTTGATCTCAGTCCTAGGGGAGGCTTTGCCCTGGAGGAGGTGGAAATGGGGGGTGAGCTGGGGGGAAGGGGAGGGGAGCAGGAGCGGAGAGAACAGGGGAATCCGTGGCTGATATGTAGAACTGAATGGTATTGTAAAATAAAGTAAAATAAAATAAAATAAAATAAAGAAAAAAAAGAAACAACATCACCAGGAGAATGTTCTGAGAGCAGGCAGAGATACTATCAGTCCATCACATGGGGCTCAGCATCAAATTCAAGCCTTTCATATAGTTCTTGAATAATTAAAATTCAGAGAAAACAACTTCAGGAGATGAGATGAAGGAGGAAGAAGAAGGGGAATAGAAGGAGGAGGAAGGCAAAGACAAGAACAACAATAACAGGAGGCAATTGCTGAGTCCTGGAAAGTGCTTCTCGAGGTGGTCCAGAGTGGTATCTCCTTATTCCCAACAAATTAAAACTTAACTTTTTGAATGACTCTGACATCCTTACCAGGGGAACTTTGAATTTGGAGGTTCGTCAAGTTAATAGGTTGGTCTTTAGGTGTTGGACATGTGTTTTTGAAAACTCCGTGTGTGAAGAGACCATCAATGATCATTAAATTCTACATTTATGACCATCACAATGTCCCTATGAAGAATGTATTTGTACTATTACTCTGTATGCGTACAGAACACTTGCTGATACAGAGCCAAAAGATATACTTCGGGAGGTAAATAAAAACTAAAGAGAAAGTGAGTATCCACTTCTCCATGAACTTCCCCTTATAATTCGCAAATCACTTTTTTCATGAATCAGTATGTATCATTAGAGTCTGAGTAGTCATAATAAAGACAGAAGGACATTCAAGATTAAGAAAGGAAAAATTATCCGTGAGTTTGCCTACTGATAATTTCATAATCCTGTTTGAATTTGTTACTTTAGTGATTCAAAGCCTGGGAAAATAAAATGTTAATATCATGTTTACAAACTAATGTTAATTATTTAGTTGTCATAATTATAACACACCATAGAACGCTAATATAAAATTAAATGCAATGGTTTCTTGAAATTAAATGTCATCAGAGATAATGTATTTAGTTATTAACCAATTGTATTAATTTTTAAAAACTGAAAACCAAGGAAAGTAAATTAATTTACTTGTAAGTGTGCACATATTTGCTTTAATATGAAACTTAACAAGGTATATATATTCTCACACATATACTTCAATGAATCAAAGAATAGTTTTTTTTGTGTTAATATTATTTGCCTAATAAAAATACATTGATTTATTTAACAACTTGTAAGTTGAATGAAAAAAATTAAATCCTTTGGATGATTACCTTAATTTAAAAAAGAAGAAATCATCTTAATTTAGAATTTTTTTCTTTTTTAAAAGCCAATTTAAATTATCTATTTAAAATGAGTGTGTGTATTGAAATATATTTAATGTCTCTTCATTGGAACATACCAGAATTGACCACCAGATGGTGGTAGAAGATTAACTAATATTAACAGCCCACTCACAGGCCAGGGCATGAACATGTTTTTAAAAAGTTTTGCTTTGTTCTGATCTTTCCTTCAAGTACAAACATTAAGTAATGGACTTAGTTACATAAAGTTTGGCAGGCGTGAGGCAGGGAGTAGTCCTGGGAACAGATGAAGAAGGTAAGAAACACTATCAAAAGCATTGTATGAAAATCTCAAAAAACAAATAAAAACATTTTAAAAAATCAGAAATGTTCTGTGCAGTGCTTTATCTATTTTGTTTCTAAAGGTAGGACTGAAATTATTGAGATATAAAAGTTACTAAGGGTATAAACACTGTCTCACTTTGAATTGCACATTATCTCTCTCACCCAACCTTGTACAGGATGAAATCAGAACTTCTTCCCAGGCATTCTTTTTTTTCCTTTTTTGTTTGTCTGAAAAAGTCCATTGATGTACACAGTGATTAAAGGATATACATACATACATATATGTAGATAGATATACATAAATATAATTAAAGGATATATATATATGGATATCCTTTCATCATGCATATATATGTACATTTATACATGTATGTATCAATTTATATTTTAATTAAAGTTTACAAGTGAAGAACCCAATTAAATCAAATTATCTAATTTCTAGTTTCTAATAAAAATGCTGAGACAATGCATATTAAAATAAGATAGTACTTCTAAATATTTATATTAATACGTTAGCTTAATGAGGACATGGCAAAAATTCCATTACTATGATTATTTAATAGATAAAAGAAGGGTCTTGAAGTTAGTTTCAGTCCTCTATGCAGAATAAAGTATCTGAAATACGTTTGTCTTCGGCAATGTTCATGCTCATGTCTTTTCTCTCCTGTCTTTTTCCATCATTACATTCTGGACCTTTCAAGATAACACAAGGATTGATTCTCGTCCTTTGGTTGTTGAAGTGATGTCCCATGATCATTTGAAAATTTTAATTCAGTTAACTAAAATATAAACTATTGACCTTTGAACTTGAGTGCGTTTGTTAAATTATCGCATGATTAAAAGCACAATAGCTCCCATGCACTGTTCATATTTTCAGAAAGATCTAACAAACTATTGTCTGCCTTTCGGACATCTATTTGCTTAATGCTGAGTGGTATATGCTCTACTTCAACTGAGGAAACGTGTCCAGTTTCTCAAAGCTCTTATTACTAAATTTTGATTTTCTACAAAAAAAAATCCCATTATCACTAGTTATCAGCTATTATCACAGCAGTGGAATTTAACATCATTGCTTTTTCTTTTCTTTTTCTGTTTCTTTTTTTCTCTTTTTTTTTGTTTTGATTTTTTTGAGACAGGGTTTCTCTGTGTAATTTTGGTGCCTGTCCTGGATCTTGCTCTATAGACCAGGCTGAACTCAAACTCCCAGAGATCTTCCTGGCTCTGCCTCCTGAGTGCTGGGATTAAAGACATGCACCACCACCGCCTGGCTGCTTTTTCTTGATAGTATAAAAATACTATAAAGCAAGAAAAATTGTGCCCCTATATTTTCATATCTAAAGACACAATATAATCAAATGCTTCAAAATTTCATTTTAGATCTTGTTGCACAGTTTCCTGATATGAATAAAAGCGTAGAAAATTCCTACATCCTCACCTACTCCTTAGACTATGAGAAAAGAGAAATGAATTCTGATTTTTTGGGGGGTGGATTTTTTTTAACAAAAGTGGAGAAGATAGAGGAAATCTAGTAAAAGGTGAAAAAAGTTCACTGAAGATTGAGTTAAAAAAATGATAGCACTCCAAAAGGAAGACTCTGGTGATTCAGATAAAGGATTTGTAATTATTGATCAAAAGAGGATTAACTCCTTTCTTTAGATGCCCTTGCAGAAGGTATTGTAGCTATACATAGAACCAAGCAAAGAAGCATGGGGAGGCTGACCATTGCTTGCCATGGGGGTAGCTCTGAACTCCTTTGATGGCCTACATCCCAACTATTTGAAACAATCAGGGCTTGTCTACAAGTATATGCTGGGAAAAAAGAAGTTCACCTTATTAATAACTGTAAAAACCCTCATTTTGTCCTTTTTTTTCCCTCAAAGAACCAAATAAACACACACTGACTCAAATCAAGAATACGATGATAAATGTCTTGAGGGCTGTCCAAATGCTTCTGATGAAGGCTATGTTGTCCCAGGCTCTGGTGCCGCAGAAGTGGCAAAGGGAGAAGCTCTGATTCATTGAACCCAGTGTGAAGGGCAGGGCTCACGTGGAGTCCAGGCTTTTGCAGATGCCTGAATCATTATTCCCAAGGTTCTTGCTCATAACTTTGGTTTTGACCTCATGGTAACGATAAAGTTCAAGCTGATCATTCAGAACCAGGTCCAATTGTAGGTGGAGATTTGAACACAGGTGAGCCAATGTAGCAGCAGAAATGGGGGTGTGGGATAACCATTGTGAAAGGAAACAACTGCTTCATTCCTGTACTGTGATTTCCAGCAACATTCTCTTGTCTGATGAAAGCATAAGAGCTGGAATAGTCTCCCTGAAAAGTTGAAGAAGTCTGCCTTACCTGAAACTGCAACACAGGGAAAAACCTCCTTTATGTCTAAGAATCTAGTGATTTCTGAAGGAAATTTGCTTTCCCTGTATGAAAAAATGGATAAGTTATTTAGACCTGTTCAAATTATAATCTGTGAAATGTTACAATTTTTGTTTGTACTGAGTGTGCACACATAAAGCAGTTCCTCTTTAACCCACTGAACAGGATGACTTCCCTGCAGTGATACAAATTACATACTAATGTAAAATGTTGTCTATCTTGTTCATCAAATGTTCCTTAAAAAATTATAATGGTTTAATAATTTCTCCTAAATAAGACACTGTGGTAGATGACTGTAATCCTGAACTTCAGAAATGAAGTCAGGAAGATCCGGAAATTCTAAGTCATCTCAGACTACAGGAGACCCTGACTTTAAAATATATTTATTTTTCTTACAGATTCATTTTAAATTAGGCAGCCAACTTTCTATTAAACGTCTAAATTTATAGCTAATGTAAAGCAACTGGGTAATATATAGTTTTTGTAGTGACTCTAATGAATAAATATGAGTAAAGCTAGTGCATCGTTTGAAATGACTGCTACAATGCTCCCCTAAGGAAAGTCATACCAGGTATCACTTACAGGCTGGGGCAGGAGGATCACAAATCTGAAGCCCAACCCCTTCAGAAAACTTGAGAACACTAGAGGCAGAAATAGGTAAAAGTGTAATGGCCATAAGAATGGCAGCTGAAGAATACGGACTCAAGTGAAACACAAGATGTTTAGACTATTTTCAAGGAAGCATTTGGATAATACCTGTCATGAGCCATCTCATGTCTTTTTCTCATCTAAATATTCTCTCTTTATTTTCATTTATTTGTTTTTATGTGTTTGATAATACATGCAGTCTTCACAAGTGGAGTGTTGGGGGTGTCTCAGTATTCTACAGTGAGTGAAATAAAACATTGAAAACTGAAAAAAAAATTATTGATAGAAACCAAAGATTCAAAAGAGTGCCTCAATATGTCTGGGGGTCCTTGAACTCTCTGGAGAATGTTACTGGTGCTCATTCTCATTTCAAGTAAGATCCATAAATACAACCAGCATGTTTCGGAAATAGACTGTGGCTTGATTCCTATGTATGCAAGTATAATGGACAATTTTAGAGTCAATAGAATGTATAACTACCTCAAACTGTCTCTAAATATACCTGCATTTAGAATTTATTCTACCTAATGCTTTTATGGTCCAAATTTGACTTAAAATTGCTGCATCCAATGGAAAACATAAAGCTAATTTTAAATCTATAGTATAGTAAGTATAACATATAATAGCAAAAATAATATATAGTATTATATATAATAAATATATAAATATCCATTTATTTATTTATTTATTTATTTTATTTATTTATTTTTCGAGACAGGGTTTCTCTGTGTAGCTTTTGGAGCCTGTCCTGGAACCCACTTTGTAGAACAGGCTGGCCTCGAACTCACAGAGATTCACCTGCCTCTGCCTCCCAAGTCCTGGGATTAAAGGAGTGCACCACCACTGCCCAGCTAAATATCCTTTTTTAAAAACTTGATGCCACATTGTGACGTATAGTTTTTTGGTTTTTTTTTTTTTTTGGTTTTTTGAGACAGGTTTTCTCTGTGTAGCTTTGTGCCTTTCCTGGAACTCATTTGGTAGCCCAGGCTGGCCTCGAACTCCCAGAGATCCGCCTGCCTCTGCCTCCCGAGTGCTGGGATTAAAGGCGTGCGCCACCAAAGCCCGGCTTGTGATGTATAGTTTTATGTCAACTTGACACAAGCTAAAGTCATTTGAGAGGAGCGAACCTCAGTTGAGAAAATGTCTCCATAAGCTGCAGCTGTAGGGCATTTTCTTGACTAGGGAATTGATGGGGCCTTGAGGGGGCAAGCTCATTGTACGTGAAACTAGGGCTAGTATCCCTAGTTTCTAGAAGAAAGCAGGCTGAGAAAGCAACGACAGAGAAAGCCAGCAAGCAGTATCCCTCCATGTCCTCTGCAACCGCTCCTTCCTCCGGATTCCAGCCCTGGTTGAGATCCTTTTCCGGATTTCCTTTGATGATGACCAGTGCTGTGGAAGCATAAGCAGCTGCACACACCCTGTCCTCCCACTCCTGGTTTCCTCGGGATGTTTCAGCAATGGTCACCCTACCTAGGACACACCTCATGAAAACAAGAGGTTCCAACCATCTCTAAATGATATACTGTGTTTCTTATATCTTAGTTTAGCTCTAAAATTTTACAAACTATTTCCCTTATGCATTCTGACCTAAGCACACAGAGAACAGCTAGGTGGTTCTCCCCTGTAACTATGACGCCATCAACAATCATACCTTCAAGAGCTTTCTGTTTTTATTTTTGGAATCCGGGACATTTTTAAACGTTTACAAACTATTTGCAATTTGTATAATGGTTATTTACTCTCAAAACTTATTGGTGCTTCTTTTCTAAACTTAGATGTTAAATCCTTTGGCTATTAAAAGTGCTGTTTGTGTTGAATAATTCTAATTATATAATGTTTTGCAACATGACGACTAATTGAATTGTCACCTTCCCAATTCACACTGTAGTTTTCTAGCATTGAACCTAACATATGACCCACAAAAATGGTGAATAAGAAATTAAAGTACAAGGATTGTAACATCACAATAAAGGAAAGTAATACCATAAATAAGAGTTAAACATTTGTGAAAATACAAATATTCAACAATTCATAAATATTGGACTGTTCATATTAGATATATGGACTCTTTTGCCTGATCGCCTTGTTATAGTATTACTGGCTAGAGTAAGCTCCTTAATTATTCCTTATTGATGAAAAGAGCTTATCATTATATTATTCTAAAGGTTGTTTCCAGAGCTACACAAATTAATAAACGATGTTGAAGAGTGTGATGCATACCTTCTCCATTCTTCTTACCCCCATACCTTTCCTTCAGATTGACTTTCCCCGAGGACTGACTTTACATACTTCTCTGTCTTTGCAGTGCCACTGACTCCCAGATCTAAACAGATTTTTAAGAAACGAAGGAAGTAAAAATTCATGCAGGTTCCAGAAACACGTCAGGAGCAGTTAGTGAAAGTGCTTGTGACAGAAAGGAAGAAAAATGTACGAAATTCAATACAGCTTAACTTCCAAATGTACAAATAAATTTCGTGATTTACCCAATAGAATAATGGCTTCTTTACTTACACTTGCCAACACTAGACTCTGAGGGTCCTGGACTTCAGTGCCATGGGACTTGGGGGCCCAATAACATTACGGAAGCACATAATTAATAGATTTCAAATCTAAAACTTACGTTCAGCATTTCTTTTTAAGTCCTCGACTCCAGTTGCTTTCAGCATCCGAACACAAACCTCCTTGTTCTAACCTAACACTTTCACGTCAGTTAAATGTGAGACACAGAATGGCGAAAATTGGGGAAAATCAACGTATTAATTTCTGTATGCTTATATAGCTTATAGCAGTTTACTTAAATTTCTAAACACATACAGTCTATCCCTGGGGAATGAGAAGTTCCCTCTCCTCTCCCATGCTCCCCATTTGTAATTTGTTTTAGTGCAGCTTCCAAAAGCAATGCCCATTACACGCTTCTCAGTGCTCTGTCTTTTAACTAAATTTACACTTGGACTTTTGACCATTTGACCCTTTGCATCTAATTGACTTAAGTACCAATCTAGAGAGGACTCTATAAAAGAGGTTTAAGAGTTTAAGATCTGGAGGGTTATAAATAAGATGAGTGCTGCCCTCTGAGGGGCAGTAAGAAAAATCTTTTTAATTCTGTACGTTTGGTGATCTTTGATCCTGTGCTTTCAAAGGAAGTACTAGCGAACAGAGGTCTGGCTTCCAACTTGCCATTAAAATGGACCCACTGAGCACATTAATATTTCATTAGCATGTGTTGCTACCTATTATAAGTGTATACCTTTCAGTGTGGTGAAAATGATTTTTCAAGTGACTTTTAAAGAGAGGCGTATAGAATTGTTCTAATTTTGTTTTCAAAAATGTTTCTATTTCCTCTTGGGCTTGATGACAACACATTAAGCTCCACCTTTAAAACAAGATATGTTTAATACTTGAATCAGAATAATATTACTGAGATAAAAACCACGTTCTAGAAGGAGATTGCCTTCTTGATGCAAAATATTAAAGTCTTTCTTTTCAAATATTAAAATTGAAGTAGGTTTCCAGTATCACATGTAAGGTCACTCTAGGATGCTCATTTTCAAAAGGAGATATACTCAAAATGATTTCTGAGACTGTCAGCCTCAATTATCAAGTTTTAATCATTAAAACCAGTGTTCAGAATCTGCTTAGAATTTTATAATAATACATTTATGCTTGAAAAAAATTAAAAGGATAATTATTTAATAAGATAGATACATTTTTCAATAAAATGCACCACTACAAATAACTTAAAGGGGGTGGGGCTTAACATTGAAATTCTAAACAACTGATGACAAGGTGGCTTATCTCTTGAAGGTCCCGGCCACCAAACCTAAAAAATGAGTTCGATCCCTGGGACCTATGGAGTAAAAGAAGATAACATCCTCCTGTAAATAGTTTTCTGACACCCACAATCAAACCTTTGCATATTCAACCCCACACTTTCACGCATACACACAGTAAAGAAGTTTGTTGTAAAAAAAATTCAGTTATAAAGTGCATGCAATCATATCAAATTTCTATGAATTGAAGTTTGCCATGATCAAATGATTATAGCTCAGCCTAGATACTAGCCATATAAAATTGAATGACACTTACCTTTTTTATTAAATTTTTAAAATTTATTTTACATACCGACTACAGTTTCCCTTCCCTGCTCTCCTCCAGTTCCTTCTACCCACCTCTGCTCTAACCACCCGCCCAACAACTCCTCCTCCATCTCCATTCAGAAAAGAGTAGGCCTCCCAGAGTAGTCAACAAAGCATGAAAAGTCAAGTTGAGACAGGACCAAGCTTCTCCCCCTGTATCAAGGTTGAGAGAGGCAACCCCGGATGTGGAGTGGGTTACCAAAGGTCAGCTCAAGCCAGAGATAGGTCCTGATACCACTGGTAGGCGTCCCACAAACAGACAAAGCTACACAACTGTCACACACGTGCAGAGGGCCTCGGCCAGTCCCATGAAGACTCCCTAGTTGTGGGTCTAGAGTTGATGATCTTCCACCAGCTCAGGTCAGCTGTCTCTGTGGGTTCTTATGTAATTACCTTGACCCTCCTGCCTCTTACCATCCTTCCTTTCTCTCTTCAACAGGACTCTTGGAGCTCAGCCCAGGGCTTGGCTGTGGATCTCTGCATCTGCTTCCACCAGTTACTGAATGAATGCTTTCTGATGACAATTAGGATAATCACTAATCTGATTATAGGAGAAGCCAGTTCAAGTCTCCTCTGCACTATTTCTAGGAGTCTTAGCTGGGGTCATCCTTGTGGAGTCATGGAAGTTTCCCTGGCATGAGGTTTTTCTCTAATCCCAAATGGCCTCCTCCATCAAGATATCGCTTTCATTATTCTACTCATTCATTCTGCCCCTGTACCCTACCAACCTGATCTCTCATGTCTGCATCCTCAAATTGCCCACCCTCCACTCCCCACTCCCCCAACCCCCAGTTTACCCAGGAGATTTCTTCTATTTCCCCTTCTCAGGAAAATCTTTGTGTCACTTTGGAACCTCCTTATTACCTAGCTTCTCTGGTGCTGTGGATTGGAACCTGGCTACCCTTTACTTTACAGCTAATATCTACTTATGAGTGAGTACATAACATGTTTGTCTTTCTGAGTCTGGATTACTTCACTCAGAATCATTTTTTTTCTGGTTCCATCCATTTGCCTGCAAATTTCATGATGTTGTTGTTTTTTGCTGCTGACTAATTTTCCATTGTATAGATGTACCACATTTTCTTTATCTGTTCTTCTGTTAGGGGGCAGGGGGGCATCTAGGTTGTTTCCGTGATCTGGCTATTATGAACAATGCTGCTATGAAAACAGTTGAGCAAGTGTCCTTGTGTTATGATTGAGCATATACCTTTGAGTGTATGCCCAAGAGTGTTATCATTGAATCTTGAGGTAGATTGATTCCAAGTTTTCTTTATTTTCTATGTTTAGTGTTTTGATTTTTATGTGATGAGGGGAATTTTTTTTTAGGTCCAGCCTGTTTGGTGTTCTGTAAACTACTTGCACCTTTATAAGCATGTCCTTCTTTAGTTTGGGAAAGTTTTATTTTGTGATTTTCTTGGATATGTTTTCTGTGCCTTTGAGCTGGGATTCTTCTTCTTCTATCGCTATTATTCTTAGGTTTGGTCTTTTCATGGTATCCCAGATTTCCTGGATGTTTTGTGTTAAGAATTAATTGGATTTAACATTTTCTTTGACCAATGAATTATTTCCTCTATCATATCTTCAATGCCTGAGATTCTGTCTTCCATCTCATGTAACCTGCTGGAGATGCTTGCATCTGTAGTTCCTGTTCACTTGCCCAGATTTTCTATATCCAGAATTCCCTTGTTTGTATTTTTTAATTGCTTCAGTTTTAAAATTCAAGTATTGAACCATTATTCACCTATTTGATTGTTTTTTCTTGACGTTAATGGCCTTATTTTAAGGATATATTGATTTCTTCCAATTTTTTGTTTGTCTTTTCAAATTGTCAAACATGGAAGGGTTGTTGCACATAGATAAAAAATTGAGAAGAAAAGAAATAATGAGAAGAAGGAAGGAGAAAGGGAATGTTTAATAAACTATATATTTTGGGGGCTGGAGAAATGGCTCAGAGGTTAAGAGCACATGTTCCTACAGCTGATCTGTGTATGAATTCAGATGAAATCAGATCTGTGTATGAAACCAGCACATATGCTGGATGACACAAAATCACCTGCAAATTTAGCTAAAGGGATCCTGACACCATTTTCTGGACTCCATGTGTATGAGCACTCATGTGTAATATACTCACACATGTACACATAATTTAAAATAAATATGTACATTTTTATTCAAGTAGTAATGAAGGCAATATGAAAATTCAAGAAATAATTTTACATGAAATTAAATTAGAAAGGTTATTGAATATCCAGGAGACCAACAGAGAATACCCCTTTACTCAAATAACATTCAAACAGAATACATTATGTTTAGAATATGTTTATAAAATACCTTGTCCATCATATTTGGAGTGAGAAGACACATCGGTCCTTAATCTGCATTTCTAGGTAGAAATATAGCCTCATTAGAAGTCTTGGTCTAGGCTGATTTCTGAAAGATTAGAAAGTCAAATTTAGAAGTGCAAAGTCAGAAAGATGAAAGCAGAAGAGCAAAGCTTCTAGAAAAAAATCAAGGCCTGCTAACCAGAGAAGGTGTTGTGTTTCAATATTTTTCAATATTTGCTTTGTTCTGCAAACAAAAAGAGAGCAAGACAAATGATTTGTTTTATCTACTGACATCTGTCTTCACAGTGAACTTTGCCATATCTATATTACAGAAATGCAGAAATCTATCTACCTGTCTTTCTACAGACATTGATATTCAAACAACTCTAGAGATACATAATTCAGCATAAATGGTGGCAAATTATGAGTTTTGTATATATTTATGTAAACAGATATAAATATAGTGAGCTATTTTGGTTGTGATATGGGAAAGAAAATAATAAATTTCTGAATTTGTATTGCTTTGGGTGGCAGTTTCTCTTCTGAAATGTATTCCTGCTGGTGTATCTAATATCATTGATATCACTGTGTGCACAGTCCAAAGGCCCATGTGAGAAGTTTTCAGAGTTTTGTTGCTTTACAACTTATTACACTCCATCAAGGGTATTGTGAGAGTGGTTTTTTTGACCTAAAGCTACATCCAACCTCTGCTATCCAAGACCAGTAGAATTACACAATTAAGAACATTAGTAAACTTGATAGTCATGTCTGTGGGAATAGAAATAGGTTTCAGATGATTAATAGCATGAGGAGAATCTTATAATGGGACATCTGCAGGATAACCATTAAGCATATTAGTCATGATAATTTTATTTGTGGTTCCTATAACAGAATCCTCAATATTTATCAAATAATTCTCACTGACCATTATGTATTTGAAAACTCTTTCCTCTTTGAAATGTGCTATAAAAGGAGATCATTGGTATTTAGAATATGAGTATTTAAGCACAACAGATTTGAACATTTCAGTAATACTACAGTTTCAATTCACCTGCACTGTGAGTTGTACAGAATTTTAAACAGAATCCAATATAGTTAATTAGCTAATTAATATTGTCCATCAAAATAAAACTATATAAATGTATGCATCCTTATAAATACTGAAAGAATCAGTATTTTTTAAGTTTTCAGATGATTTGGATAATAAATTATATTTTCAAGTTGATTTGGTTTTCTTTTGAACTTATGGATATAGGGAGTAACTCCACTGAATTTATTTAGTTAGTCTTTGTGGTGTTGGGAATTAAACTACAGGTCCTACACATTCTAAGTAAATGTCTTACTACTATTCTGTATCACCACCACTTCAATATTAATTTTAAATCTATGCACTTCATATGATAGTTTCAAGTTCAGTGGTCTCTGCTACGAGGCATCCCACATGAGAGAAACCTCAATTTTCATCCATACTAAATAATAGCTAATCAATCATTTACACATATCGATCTACACTCCAAGGGTCTGTCTTTAGTTTCATTATTCACTTCCCATTTCTCATCATTAGGAATCTTATTTTAAGATGTAAAAATGACTCTGATGTATACAATCTTTCTTTATCTTTGTTCTTTTTTAAATTATTTCTTTATTTTGGGGTGTTTTAACTATATCATCTCCCTCTTCCCTTTCTCTCCAAATCCTTCAATTTACTCATATTTGCACTTTTTCACATCCATGGCCTCTTTGTATTAATTGTTGCTACTTTTATCCATATATATTCCTAAATATGTAATATAACCTGTTCAGTCTGTAAGATGTTACTTGTATGTTTATGTTTGCAGAGTTGACCATTTGCTATTGGATAACCAATCAGTGTGCTCATCCTTGGCAAAGACAATTATATTTGTAATTTTGTTTGTTTGTTTTAGTTTTTAATCTCACTTCAAGTTTGCATTTATGCCTTCCTCATAGGGAATATGCACACCTTTCCACAATATTAGTGGATTATTTAGATGAGATACATTAACCAGTGAAAGCCTGGCAATGATGGGTAGAATAATTTTGAAATTCTGTTTCTGTGGTTGAAGAAGAATGTAGGTTATATTCAGGAACACACACACACACACACACACACACAAACACACACATATATATATATATGTATGTGTGTACTGGGTGGTTTCATGTGTCAACACAAGATAGAGTTATCAGAGGAAGAAGCCTCAGCTGTGGAAATGCTTCCTTGAGATCCAGCTTTAAGGCATTTCTCACTTAATGATCAATGGGGGAGGCTCAGCCCATAGTAGGTGGTGCCATCCCTGGGTTACTGGTCCTGGGTCTATAAGAAGGTAGGCTGAGCAAGCCATGGCATGCAAGCCAGTAAGCAGCTCCCCTTCATGTCCTATGTAATCAGCTCCTGCCTCCAGAATCCTGCCCTGTTTGAGTTCCTGTCCTGACTTCTTTAAGTGATGAACAGCAATGCTGAAGTGTAAGCCAAATAAACCCATTCCTCCCCAACTTGCTTTTTGGTCATTGAGTTTTATTGCAGCAACAGAAACCCCACCTATGACAAACTGGTGGCAGGAGTGGGATATTGCTGTCACAGACCTATCTATTGTTTTGGGAGGATTGTGAAAAGCCTTTGGAACTTTGAACTAGAAAAGTCATTGAGTGTTGAGACCTCGGTGGGATATTCTCTGAGATCTTAGAAGATAAGAATATTGAGAGAAGTGCAGAGGATGGAGGCTTGGCTTGCAAAGTGTCAGAGGGAAGTTTAAAGACTCTATCTGGGCTATTTGAATATTTTGAATAACCAGTTCTGGTTAGCTGGGACTGAAGAATCAGCTGTGATTAACAAGATACCTGAACGACTAAAGCAACATTTTGCTTTGCTTAGTTACTTGATGCTGGTCGCCTGGCATTAAGAAATTAGTGTTGATTAAGAAGAGACTAGTAGGCTTTTTGGAGCCCCCTACCTATTATGGGACACCTCGCTCAGCCTTGAGACACGTGGGTTGGGGAGGGGAACTTGGACCTGCCTCTATTAAATGTACCTGCCTCCCCATGGGAGGCCTTACCTTCTTGTAGGAGGGAATGGGGGGGTGGGAGGAGGAGACTGGAGAGGCAGGAGGAGAGAAGAGGGGGATCCTTGATTGGTATGTAAAATGAGTAAAAAAAAATCCTTAATAAAAGAAAGAGAAAAATCATAGACTTAAAAAGAAAAGGAAAAAAAAAAGAGGAGACAAGCATTACTGAGGTGAAATATTCACAGAAGTGGTTCCTGAGAGTAAAGAACCATGTTCCAGAAGTGGCCAAAGTTGTACCTTGTGCTGGCAGCCAGACTTGGTAATGTACAAGTGTCACTTACGTGGTACTGGTTTTGAAGGCATGAAGGGGTCATGAAGAGCAACTGTGGCTTGGCACTGTGAGAGGCCAGGAAAGGCCATTGGTGAAGGTACAGTCTCAGCAGCAGTTGAAGACCCAGGACTGAAAGGGTCATGCAAAGAAGTTGAGGCTTGACACTGTGAAGAGAGCCTATTCAGAAATGTGCACCTGAGCTGTGGCAAGGGACCCCAGCATTATGGAAATGCAGTATCATTGACAGTACCAGAATAGTAGCATCATTGGAGTGGAGCCAGCTGTTGCCTAGAAGACAAGCTGTGTGTGCTTCAGAGGGCAGAGCTGAAGAAATGACCCAAGCTCTTAGGAGGAGTCCAGCAGATCATGAGTGGATCCCAGATATTGGATGGCTGAAATTTTATTTAGCTTTGATTGTAATTGTGCCCTGAATTTTCTCTCTTAAAGTAAGAAAGTATTTTAGTTGAGCCCACAGTTGAGAGACTTTGAATTTTAAGAATTTTTTAGTGATTGGCTATTTTAAAGGGACTAAATTTTAATGTGTTTGAATTTGGAAAGACTGTAGGACTTTTAAAGTTACATAAGATCTTGCAGTAAAATAAGAAAGGGTGCATTAGGGCTTAATAGTGATGTGTTTGTGTATCAAGACGACAACTGGTCAGTTTTGTGTGTCAGCTTGAAACAAGCTAGAGTCGTCAGAGGAAGGAGCCTCAGCTGAGGAAAGGCCTCCTTGAGATCCAGCTTTAAAGCATTTTCTCATTTAGTGTTCAATGGGGGAGGGCTCAGCCCATGGTGGGTGGTACCATCCCTGGGCAACTAGTCCTGGGTTCTAAAAGAATTTGAACTGAGAAAAACATATGAAGCAAGCCAATAAGCAGCTCCCCTCCATGTTCTCTGCATCAGCTCATGCCTTCAGGATCCTGCCTTTTGATCTCTTGTCCTGACTTCCTTCAATGATGTACAACAGTGCTAAAATGTAAGCCAAATAAACCCCTTTCTTCCCAACTTGCTTTTTGGCCATGGTGTTTCATCACAGCAATAGAAGCCCTTTAATAACAATTAAATGAATTAATGAAAAAGTAAACCATCAATTTCAAAGAGGTCAAAAAAGGGTACAATTTGAAAGGCACAAGGGGAGCATATGGGAGGATTTTGAGAGAGGTAGGGAAAGAAGAAATGCTATAATTATATTATAATCTCAAAAACCCCACATGTACTCTTTTTTCTTTTTTCAATTTCTTAAAACTTTTATTATCTTTTACTTTTTTATTTTTTTATTATATGATTTTTATTAAGAGATTTTCTATTCATTTTACACACCAACCACAGATTCCCTTGTCCTCCCTCCTCCCGTCCCCCAGCCTCCCCCCCCAACCCAACCCCTGTGACATATACTATTAAGAATAAAAAACAAAACACTCTGATCTAAGTTAAGGATGACAAGAATATCCTTACAGCTTTAACCTGAGAAATCAGTATCTGTATTACACTAAGTGATGTCTTCTTCTTCGAGAAAACAACTTCAGAGTTACATATTTTAAGAGGAAACATTGGGAATATCCCACCAATATATATATGACATAGTGGTTTGATTATTTTCTATACAGAAATGAAAAATTGTGTTGATGGCTATGGAATGAGTAACTTTAACATTATTCACAAATCAAATATCACAGAAGTTCTACTTGTATAAAAATGAGTTTGCTATTTCCCACAACTAATTTCCCTTCCTTTAATACAATAGTTAATTTTGAAAAAGTTATTGTTTCAATATTTCTACATATTTATACAATGTAAAGAAGTTATCATTATCAATAGTCATATAAACTAGCTTAATATATATGCATAATAGTCACATTTTAATATTTAACTCAATAATTAATAGACATTGTGCTTGAAATTACTTGAAAATGTAATCACTTGCTCAACTATGTTCATAAAAGCTTTGTAAAAACCAGAATCTAGAAACAATCTACATGTCCCTACATGGCATGGGGGACCTATTGCTGAGATCTAGACTATAGTAATCTCACAACCATATCCATAATGGACCAAATGCTGCTAACCACTTGATAGGGCTTAGAATATAATTTATTCAAAGAATCTTCCAAGGTCTTCTATTCTCACAAATAAAATTTTAACCAGAAAGCCTAGCTGTATCATATATTTTTATCTATAAATGGTGCTGGGAAAACTGGATGTCTATCTGTGATACCCAGTTCTAGTTGAAATAGATCTTTCTTACCCAATGGGAAAAGCAATTCAAAATGGGTCGAAGACAATAAGATAAGACATGAAGTTCTGACAATAAGAGAGAAAAAAATATGTGGTTACTATTTCAAGATATAAATATAGATAAAGACTTCCTCATCAAGATCCATTCCCTTAGGAAATAAAGTAAATATTATCAAACATAACCTCATTAAATTAAAATACTTAGGTATAGCAAGGGAAAAAAAGAGATGTTAATAGAATGAAGAGACAGCATACAGAATGGAAGAAAGTCTCTGCAAAAGATAGCTACTTAGACTATCAAAGGATTAAAAAATCAAATAAACCAATAAATGTGTTAATGGAGTGAGCAGACAAATCACAAATGAATAAATACAAATGTTCAACATATATGAAAATATGTCCAATCTCACTCCTCATGAGAGAAAGACATATCAAGAAACATTATGATTTCATCTTACTTTAATCAGGATTTATTCAAGACAACAAGAGTAACAAATGCTCATGCAGTTGTAGTCAAAAGGAAACCCTTGTACATTGCTTGTGGGACTGTAAATTTGTCTAGCCTCTGTGGACATCAGCATGGACATTTCTCATAAACCTAGTAATTGGCCCAGGTCCTGCATTCCTATCTAAAGGACTCCAATTTGACTTATCACAAAGATACTTATAAATGAGTACTGATTATGAATCTATGTTCAATAGCTAAGTTTCAAAACTAACCTGGGCATCTAATAACAGAGAAATGAATAACAAAAATAGAACACATATAAACAATGGAATTCTCTCTGTTACAAAGATTTATGTCGTATTGTTTGAGAGAACATATATAGAATAGACATAATTGTATTAAGTGAATTAAGCCAGTCTTACTCATAAAACCCTGCCATATGTTTTCTCTAATTTGTGGTTCCTAGATTTTATATCATAAAAATAAATTATGCATTTAATAAATGAAGTAAAATTAAATTTGCTAGAGGATCAAAGGGGATTAATGAGAAGGAGAACGGTAGATAAAACGTAGAGTATTGGAGAATGGAGTGGGGGTACATGTACTCAATATACAATAAATGACTAAGAAAATTAAAGCTATATTTAAAAAGAGGTCATTATTATATTGCATATTAACAATGTCATGTTTTCTAAGCTGTGATCAATACTGACACATTAGTATAATCATTCAGTTGTTTTTACTATTAATGTTGTTTAAAATGTAGCCACTGTTTCTGCTTGATATAGACTTCTCTCTGAGCTAACACACTCTGCTATTAGATATGTCTATTCAATGACATGGTTTTCAAGAGTGATTGGTGACAGACATAAAACTCCCCTTATATGTTCTGCTGCAATAGGTGCATGCAATTCTCACTGGGGTAATTCACTAGGGTTCACAAGTGCATGTGTGGAGTAAATTTATGCAACTTTTTTTAAACCTTTGTCTGGAAACAGAGTCATCAAGCAGTAACAACCGGTGGCAATGGATATACTAAGCTCACTGTATGAAGTTCTAGTAAATTCAGACATCACTCTGAGAGGGAGAGAATGGGAGGCAGAGAGCTCAAACAAAGAAAGCTCAAACTCCAAAAAAACTCCTGTGATTTTTTTGTCTTGATTATTAAGCATTAAGTACATTGAGCATAAATTTTCCAGACAATGGAAATTATGGTGAATACATTAACTATGTCTGTATTTATTTGGAATTTTCTATATGTTTTCATATAGAATTACAAATTGGACATAAATCATTCATCTTTATTATAGAAATCTGTGTTTAAGACACATAATCACTCCCAACACCCAGGAGGTAGAAGCAGATGTATCTGAGAGTTCAAGGCTAGCTTGCTTTACAGAAGAAATTTCAGAGGAGCTAGGAATACATATTGAGACTGTGTCTCATGATAAAAGTCCTATTTTGAGTCTCTAGTTGAGTTCTCTTTCCATGGGCCATTACTAGCCTTCCACAATCTTCCGGGTAGTCTGGGAACCTGGCCAAGGTTTGAGTCTGTCTCGGAGATGTGGGGTATTTCCACATGTCCCCTGCCATATAAGTTTTGTGGAGATATGGCAGAAGGTAGAGCTCAGGTTGGATTAGGCTTAAAGCAGCAAGTTAGCCTAGAGACCTTGTACCTTCAGGTCTAGAAGCTGGAGTGGTAAGCTATTCTGAGGTCCTAGGGTGTCTACCCTGGGTTCTGGACTCTCAACCAAGGCTTTGTGAAGGTAGAGAAGGAGAGGGTGGTCCAAGTCCAGAGGAGTTCGAGGATGTGAAAGCCCATGAGAAGGAACTATAGCAGTTTGCCAAGTTACTGAATCAGAAGAGGATCACCTTGGGGTACAACCAAGGAGCTGTGAGGTTCATCCTGGACATTCTTTTTGGAAACGTGTTCAGCTAGACAAACATCTGCAATTTTGAATTCTTAGAGATCAGCTTCAAGAACATGTATGACCTGCAACCCCTGCTGTAGAAATGGGTGAAGGAAACAGACATAGACAAGAGCCCTCTGACGATTCGCAAAACCAATACCCAGATGGAGGCCTGCAAAAGAAAGCACAGAAGGATGGAGAATCCTGTGAGAGATAACCTGGAAGACAAGTTCCAGCAGTTTCTGAGCCCATCCTGCTGCAGATCAGCATCATTGCACAGTACAGTGTTCTGGAAAAGGATGTGATCTGAGTGTGGTTCTGTAATTGCTGTCAAAAGGGCAAAGGTCAAGCATTGACGTTTCTCAATGAGAGGAATATGAAGCTGCAGGAATTCCTTTCCTGTGGGTCCTGTATCCCCACACAGGACCCCATTTTGGTGCCAAAGTTACAGGAGCCCCCAGTTCATCACTTTATGTTCTTGGTTCATTTCCCCAGGGTGAAGCCTTTCCTTCTGTTCCTGTCTCTGCTCTGGGCTCTCCCGTGTATTCAAGCTGAGGAGTCAGCCATGTCTTGGAATGAGGGAAACAGAAACAAAAGGAAGAGGAGGAAAGGAAAGGAAGGAAAGAACCTGGAGCCTGTACCACCACATCTTTGTTATTAAGGCCTTTATTTATTAAAGGAGGGATGGACACACAAAGGATGGGGCCAGAATTGTAAAAAAGTAGTTGGGGGGGAAGATGAAGTTCAGTGATGCTGTTGGTCATGAGTTCATTATTCATCATTTTTTATTAGATTAGGAGCCTGGGACACACTTAAACATATTTTGAATATTAGTATATAATTATCATATTACTGTGTGTTTATGTCACTATATTAGATCATCCAGTGAGTGTTCAGGGAACAACAACAACAACAACAAAAACTCAGAAAGGGACTGAGGACATAATCTTGGTACCCACAGCAGTTCCTGAATATACAAAGCATGAAATGCAATTTGTTCTAAAAATCTTTTTTTGCTAAGCAGAATTATAATTCTGACCATTTCTCCCTTTGAAAATGATAGCTTAGAGACATTGCACCTTATAGCATGTTAATTGGGCTAGACTTAGTGACATGGCAAAGGTCTGTATCATTTCATATTCTGCTGACAATTGAAAATGTTTTAATAACTACAAATGTTAACTTGTTACAGGTATGCATAAGGACTTATCATACAATGTATTTTGTCTACACATGCATACTATTTTGCATTTTTTTAAAAATTCTTTTTTAAATGAAAGTCCTTTAATATTTTAGAAAAATTTAGTCTCCAGAAGTTTGCATCAAGTTTAGCCTGTATCTTAAAATTTGTTTTTGTTTTCCTCATAGCTCAAAAACTTTAGGGGTTAAACAGTTTATTTAAATCAAGTGATGTCCATAGGCAGATGGCTTAGTCATTGAAACTGTAGGCTCCAGGTTGGGATACTGCTAATCTCATTTCATTCCTTAACATATGAATGGGACATATAATAATACTTATTTTATTGGGTTATTAGAAATTGATGGATATTTATGTTTACAATACTTAAAAAGTTTAGTCTGCTGTTACTGCAAACAACAAATAGCATTACCCTTGCTGGCCTTACTCCAAAGCTGTCACATACTTAGTACATTAATGACACCCCTTCAATAACACATAGCACATCCAACCACCAGAAGCACAGGATTATTTTAATTATTATTGGTATTTGTACATTCAGAGAAGAAGCTTTCCATTTTATACATTTCTGGTAAAAATATTTATAAATCTCTTATACTTTGGAGTATTCCATGTCTTTCTATTTTCAGTGATTATAAACAATTTCTAAATTTAATTTTCTTTTATGCAATACATAGTTTTAAAACATTACTGCGTTAATGCTTTGTTCCTTGTTACATCTTGCTTAGTCCATTCCATGGTTCAAACTTTGACATGTACTTTTTGTAAACAGAGCTAAAGCTTCTAGTTTGACAAAATAGCACAGTTAATTTGAATTTCTGGCAGACAAATTCATATATTCATGTTCAAAATGCCACTCTGCAAAATTCTCCACTCTACTTTTAGCTGAGATTATCTTCTCTCTAAGCATGTTTCATTTTTTTTTTATAGTACCCAATGCCAGTTTCAACTGAGGAGTGGAAGGCAGACACAAGAAGTCCACTTCAAATTCAAAAAAATCCATATAGAAAAACAATTTAACATTTTAGGCATAGTTTGCTGTACTGATGGATGGCTATAAATTATGATATGCTTACTTTTTGCCTAGTCTGCACCTATCTGTATAAAATGTATGATTAAATATGATATTGCAGGTCCTTCATTAAATGAGACACTTGAATTTCATTCCAGGCTACACTGAACAATTCTGAATGCCACTCAAAGTGATAGGTCAAATCTGTTCTTTTCACTCACATGGGATTGCAAAAGTATCAGGTTTTTTTTCTTTTTCATTTCATTTCTTGTTTGGGGATGATTTTTGAAAGGAGACAAATGGGGTGAAGTCAGATGCCAGCCACTCATTACAATACAACAACATCTACACAGCCTGCCATAGACTTATAACATAGTCTTCCCGATTTTAAGCAACTAGATTGATTTTTTTATATAATTTATTTTATTTTATTTTACAATATAATTCAAC
>CABHPH010064289.1:0-10232 GCA_902168325.1 Peromyscus nudipes
TGGTGGACACTGCTCATGGCAAAGTCCTGGGGAAGTATGTCAACTTAGAAGGATTCGCACAGCCTGTGGCTGTCTTCCTGGGCGTCCCCTTTGCCAAGCCTCCTCTTGGATCCCTGAGGTTTGCTCCTCCACAGCCTGCAGAGCCCTGGAGCTTCGTGAAGAATGCCACCTCCTACCCTCCTATGTAAGCCACTAGGGTAAGGCCCATTTCAGTGGGGATGTCTATCTCAGGTGATCTGAATGGATTCAAGGCAATCCTCTGACTAGCTGCATTAACAGCAATTACTGGTACCCCTAAGAACACCACGGGTCCTCAAAAATGGTCAAGTTACTAAGTAATTTTCATAGTTTCCCAAGCCCTTTATTTGGCACATACTTATTGAGAACCTGTGGTGAACCAGGAATGTTCTGGGTTTTCAGAAACCATTAGGAGGAAAAAAAAATCCATACCTTGGTAAGCCTTTTATCCTATTAATAGAAAGAGAAAATGAGAAACCTATGGATTAGTACATCAAGTGCATAATATACTAAAATACGCTGAATTCTTTGGAAAACAGTAATTGATTATGCAAGGGAGACTAGAAGTAAGATGCTACATTCTCCTAATTTGAACCTTGGCATTGCTTAGGGGTGGGATGAGTGTAAGACTTGTGGGTGAGGAGAACAGGGAAGATGACCGCATGTCCTCACACCCAGGTCTACCTACCTACCTACTGACAAGCTAAGCAATTACCAAAGGTGTACCACATCACCCAGGCCTACCTACCTACCTACTGACAAGCTAAGCCATTACCAAAGGTGTGCCACATCACCCTTGTAACTGAGTAAAGAAGCCCAAGAATTCCAGACGGCCTCACAGCCACCCCAGAGAACCTCAAATACCTACAAATCAGTTCAGACAGCATTTGTGTCCTCAGCAAGGTTCCTCTGAGGATTTCCAGGATTCCAGTCCTGGCTGCCTTCTTACCATTCCATGCTTTTCTTCTACAAATAATATTTGCTATGTTTATATTATGTTTGCAAAATAAGACACATGTTATAAAAAGTTGGGAGATACACAGAAGTGAAGGAAAGTTTAAATCATGTATAGTTCAACAACTCAGAGAGAATTGCGCTAGCAGTTGAGATCATGCTTTCCAGTCCTTTGTCTGGGTATATACCCCCACTTTAAACAGAGATCATAAATACAGAGAGTTTGGGTGACAGCCTGACACATTCATAAGCATCACAATCATGTCAGACCATATATATAGCATCTGAGTATTTATTAGCTGTGCTTAATTGTGTACTAAGTTATTACTTATTTACTCTATCTTCTATTCTGGTTCATTAAAGTACTTTGGTTTTCTTGACTATAAATAAAAGTTTAATGGATTCTTGTTAGCTACATCATTACATACAATCATAAATATTTGGGGATAAGTTTTCAAAGGTAATAATCCTGAGTCAAAAACATGAACTTTGGGTACATTTGTCTCCAGAAACAACCAAATTCTGTGTGATTCTCCCATGGAAGCATGAAACCTCCATCTCAGGGCCCTTACCCATGCCATGGCTTAGTTGGTGAATTTTTCCTGTGTGCATTGGGTAAACAAACTGAGATCATAACAATAATAAATGGAAATTTGCTCTCTATACTGATTTTTTTCTGAACATTAGTGAACTCAAATTCTTGTATCCCCATTTGACATTTGAATTTATGTTTTTTTATGAATATTGTGCACTTACTCTCAGTGATGTAGAGAAAATTACCAGGATGGAGATTTAGGAGTCTCTGCTGTTCTACTTCTGCAGTTTGTGGGACATGCACAGCCTCACTTCTGCACACCAGGGACAGGGATATCCAGCCTTCTCATTGCAAAGGACCCAGAATGTGACTAACTATCTACTTGGAAGTATAAGTACTACCTAACATGATCTTCCTGGCTTTGTGTCCTTGGGCCACCTGACAACCCTCTCTGTGCCTCCAATCCCTCACCTGTGAATAATAATATTTAGGAATTTTAATAAAGGAATAATAATGAAAGGTGCAATAAAGTAATAGTAATAGATTCCTGAGGCTGAACTGACTCTAAATGGCTTTGAACACAAGGAGAACTTGAATCTCTTCCTCATACCCTGCGGGGACTCAGCAACTGCTATCTATCCCATGCTACATTGTGCTTTTAAGACCCTTTATCAAGAAGCCAATAGTGGTTGTTGGAATAAGAGGATGTTGAAACTTGGCAGGCAAGGCAGCAAGAACTTTGGAGACTTTACTTACCCTTCCTGGACCTGGAAGCTTGGGACAAGAGCAGGAAAGGAATTCACCATAGGCCACACAGCACATCATGTCTGCGATAGGACTAGAATTCAGTTCTCACACAGGATGCCTGCCCCACCTCAACCTTCAACAAGCTGCCTGTCATTGTAGCTAACTGCCTTGGTTGATGGACATTTTCTGAGAACTACAGCATGTTAACCTGGTAGAGGAGGAGGGTCAGTTACAGACCAGCATATGAAGCCCAGAAGGGTAAAGCTCTGTTCAGTCACTGCAGGAAGTGACATCTCCTAGGGCAGGTCACCACATAATCACCTTTCTCGTGGGTCCAGAGCATCCCAAAACCTCCAGGAAGAAGAGAGGTAAGAAGTGCTTCTCCCTTCATAGGACTGAGAGACCCTAGAGATTACTGTGGCTGCTACCTCTCTCCCACAGCAACGACTCCAGTAAAGCAACAGGAACTTCTGTTCTAGGTTCAAACCTCTCAGTGCATGGTCAGGCCCAGACGACATGCTCAATCTGTCTGAGAATCTCAGATGTTCTCTCCCCTCCCAGGTGCTCCCAGGATGCAGTTGGAGGTCAGGTGCTCTCGGAGCTTTTCACCAACAGAAAGGAGAGCATTCCTCTCAAGTTTTCTGAAGACTGCCTCTACCTGAATATTTACACTCCTGCCAACTTGACAAAGAGCAACCGATTGCCTGTAAGTGCTGGCTGGGATCATTGGTCCAGAGTTTCAGTCTGAGCATGTAGCTCTTCCCTGGGACTAGACGGGGATGAAGACAGCAGGGGTCAAGGGCACACAGGCAGGAAGTGATTAGGGAACCAGGGCTTCCTTCAAGTTTTCACTTGCGTGTTTTTCCAGTGATGCCAGACTTTGGTAGAGATCACTACACAGCTGACATGTAATTTCCCAAGTCTTCATAGGACAGAAGGAAAAGAATGGCTAATCTTACTTAGGGGAGTCTTGTGGCGATGAAGGAGAGTGCTGGAGGAGAGTGCTGGATATATTGGTGACTGAAGAGTCACAAGCCATGGTTACCTTTCTAAAGCTTTATTGGGAGAGAGAGAGAGAGAGAGAGAGAGAGAGAGAGAGAGACCACATGGAGGGGGGAGAATACAGAAGGAGAGAGTGCGGAAAGAGAGAACAGAGAGATCACGCCCACTTTTTAGGCTGGGACGTAATTAAGGACATAATCCTTACACTTATGCCTGTGGCAGCCAAGTCATAACTTCCAAAATAGTCACAACTGGGAGGAATCTTAGGGGAAAGTGAACAACCCAGCATGATGCAGGTAGAGAAACTGAGGTCCTGATGGGGAAAAAAGAGTACATGGAAGGGATGCTCGCAAGACTCAGGGCTCCTGGTTTTCATATGTGTGCTCTTAGATGGGGTCTAGGGGGAGATGTGTGATGACTTTATTCTCAGGTCACCTGTGACAACTTCATTACCAGATGAAAATTTGCACTGTCCCATGAAGTAGGGAGGGTGGATGCTAGGCCGGTCTCCTAAGCATGTTCCTTGCCTGCAGACAGCAACCTGGGATTTGACTGTAGATTGTTTCCATGTCTAGCTGCCTTTGGCACAGTCTAAGGACCAAATGAGTCAGCATTTCACATGGAAACATGGTGCAAGAGTCGGGCAAGCTGCCAGGTACAAGTCACAAGGTTGGAGGAAAGTTTTCTGAAAAAGATAATCCTTGGGTTGTAACAGGTCAGCACCCAACAAATTACCAGAAGCCCTCTACATGAAATCCAGGACTGGGGGAGTTGTAGATACATATGCTAAGATATGGTGTTAACTGTGCCTATCAGTCACAGAGAGAGATAGGGAAAAAGTCTCAGTGACACCCATTCTTTACAGCATCTAAAGAGCGAGCATCCTAGGAGGCAGCCATAACCGGCCTTCTCATTGCAAAGGGACCCAGGATGTTGCTAACTATCTACTTGAAAGTATAAGCAGTGCCTAACATGATCTTCCTGGATTTGTGCCCTTGGGCCACCTGACAACCCTCTCTCTGTCTCCAGTTCCTTATCTGTAAAGTATGAATAGCTATAGATGCCCAAGGCTGATCTGAGTCTGAAATGGTTTTGTGCACAAGGAGAACTTGCATCTCTATTCCTGACACTCTGCAGGGAGTCAGTAACTGCTATCAATTCCACTAAACCTTGGACCTTTGAAACCCTTTATCAGGAAGCCAACAGCTATTGTTGGAATAGGGAGTGGTAGAACCTTAGTAGGCCAGGCAGTGAAACCTTTGGAAGTTTTAATCAACTCCACCTGGACCAAGAGGTTCAGGTTCCTAAAGGGTCAAACTTGGGGTCAGAGAAACAAAACATTTAAGCCATTCCCACACAGCTATGTTTTCAAGGACCATTCCAACTGTTCTACATAGATACATCATAATCTCTTCAAGACATCATTGCCCACCACCCTTGGACTCAGCCTTCACTCTTAGATATCCATGATTCCATCTGTCTTGGAGGTTGCAGGGGTCCAGTGGGAGGAAATGGGGACTTGAGATCGTGGTTACGGGAGATCCTTTAGCTGTGGGCACAGGTTCTAGAGCCATGAGGTCTGAGTATAAATCATGGATCTCCCTTTGACAAGCTGAGAGAGCAGAACCTTTTCTTAACCTCAGCCTGTTTCCTCACATGGGAATTGTCATATGAAAGCTCAATGACTCACAAGCTGCATCACAGTTCTGCCTGAGTACACACAGCTAGTCAGACCTGCAGGAGGGTCTGTCTCCTGACCCAACAGCTGGCTCACTGCACTGTTGTCCTGAGCTGCAGGGATTAGGCAGCTCAGCATCTGGATGCTGGAAAATAGCATCAGGATCAAGCCCATCTTCCTCATATTGGCTGCAGTTTCTCAGCAGGAGACAAGTTTCTCCTCCGTTTCTTATCTGCCACACAAGACAGTATTATTCCTTACCATATGAGAGGTTATTCATACTGCATAGATCAATTCTTGGTTCGTAGTACCCATGAGATTTTCTCTTTAATTAATAGTATTATCACAATATTATTTTATACACCCTCATTTATGTGCTATTTAAATCAAAGAATGTGGATTATGAATTATTACATTGCTTCTTCTCAAGTTTTATCAGAGTGCCTGGTAACTGTAAATTCTGAGATAAGGTTAGCCAAATGACCAAAGACATCTTGAATGAAGTGGATGTGAGCTGGGCTTAGCATAGTGGGAGGATTTGGGATTGCAGAAGAGAGACACACTAGGAAGGGACAGCGTCAGGGCAGTGGGTGTCTCACAAGACAATCATTTACCATGGAGAGGTTTAATTCACCACTGAGGAGTTAACTGGGATGAAATTAAGCTGATATACAAAGTTGTCCCTTGCTCATGCTCAGTTGCCTGAAAAGTCCTGTCGTGAAATGGTGTGATTGTGGGCTAATGACAACACCCTTGGGCCTTTCGGGTACCATGATAATCTCAATTCTGTGTCTTCAAAGGATGTGAGAAATGAGAAATAAGGTAAGGGGTATTGAGTGGCATTGAATCCTGGACCTCATCTTGGAGAGCTGGAAACAAGAGAGTCAGCCTTTTGCAGCCTTCCCAGGAACTAGTGTGGTTTGGGTGATGACCTGGAGTCACAGCCTAGATACAGGCAACCAATCCAGATGAACTTGGCAGCCTTCCCAAGTCTTCAATGGACTGCCTGTGTGGCTGTATTATTGTCCAGGTGATGGTGTGGATCCATGGAGGTGGACTGATGATAGGCGGAGCATCAACTTATGATGGACTAGCTCTCTCTGCCCATGAAGATGTGGTGGTGGTAACGATTCAATATCGCCTGGGTATTTGGGGATTACTCAGGTAAGACACTAGATTTTCCCCTCTGCATGTTAGTGTTTACTTTGGTTGTCTTTCTATTAATAAAACAAATGTCTGAGACTGGGTAGCTATAAGAACACAGATTTATATAAAACAGTGTGGAAGACCCCAAGTCCAATATTGGGTAGAAGACCACTTGTGAGATGCCTTGGCTAGGAAGCAGCATAGTAGAAGAGCAGACATCAGATTTTTACGTGCAGAAGAGATCACATGACAAGGGAGGAAGTGAGTGATGGGAGACAGTCTTGCTACTTTTTACAACAAAACAGCCCTGGGGAACTAAACAAGGTCCCATGAGCACTACAGAGATCCCTCTTGAGGCTGGCACACTCAATGACAAAAGCACCTTGCACTTGGCCTCATCTTTTCAGATTCATTCACTGTTCATACTGACTGCCACAGTAGAGACCAGAACCCAGCACCAGACTGTGCAGCCATTATTACCTTTTGCTATTTCCATAACCAAAGCCCTATCTCTCTGACATTTATAGTTTCCATAATCACTTGTTGTTCTAAATGTGTAGTTTTAATACAATAGCTGCTCCAGCCAGTGGTCTGAGTGTTCTGTGAGACATTGACTGGGTTCTACCATGTCTCTGCACAATGGTCCCCACTTCTAATGATATGAAAGACCCTACAGAGTCTCTGGTCTACTTTCATCTCATACTTCTTACATTCAAACATCTATTCCCATGGCCTGGGCCTTTGTATCTGCTGCTTCTCCTAACTAAAATCCCTTTTGTAATTACTGACGAGACCCATGTGATCCTTTATTCCTCTTTCATAGTGTGACTGCCTCAAACAGGATTTTCCCAGTTGAAACACCACCCTACACCCCACATTGACCACATTGTCTTTTTCTGACAGCTGACATCTCTCTTTAGTCTGCTTGATTCAGCTCCCAGTGTGAGCTGGGCATAGTTGGAGATTTTGTCTGTCTTGTAATGGGATATTCTTTAGCTAGCTATTAGGGCAATGTAGGATGTATCATGGATCCTCATTGCAGCACATAGTTGCTAGATGAGTGTGCAGCCCCACATAAAGCAATGCTGTAGAGATAACAGGCAGGTGAAGTCCCCCATGTCAAAGACGTAGCATCCAACCTGATTCTGAAAAGCTCACTGAATTTCCCCAGGCCATCTGAGCTCTCAAGAGCCCTGCCATGGCATCTCTACCCCTATTACACCCTGTCATCTTGCAGCACAGGAGATGAACACAGCCCTGGGAACTGGGGTCATTTGGACCAGGTGGCTGCACTACGCTGGGTCCAGGACAACATCGCCAACTTTGGAGGAGACCCAGGCTCTGTGACCATCTTTGGAGAGTCAGCAGGAGGTGCAAGTGTCTCTGTTCTTGTAAGTATTCTTGGCACCAGACCTCTTGCTGGGGTTTGATACGGTTGCTGAGGGGACCTGCTACAAAGCAGCAAGTCTAGCACAATACCTTTGCATGCAATACCTGTGTTCAGGTTGACTCCATTTGTTGCACAGCATCAGATGGTGAGTAGCTTTAGAAGCAATTAACTATGTTTTGCTAAGCTTACCATTCAATTTTTTGTCCTGTCCCATGAAAATCTCCAGCTTCTCTTCTCTCTTAGTGGATAGCTTTCTCTTTCCTAATAATTTTAGCATTCCGACTCACTGGACGAGTCCTGGGATGCAGTGATATGGAGGGAAGCAATGAGTTGGACCAAGCCTCCTTGTTTGGGTTGAAGCAACATCTACACATTAAGGAAATTCAAGACCTGAAGTCAGACTGGGGCTTCCTCTGAGGTTAAAAAGGCAGCAGCAGGACATCTTAGGGGTGTGAGGAAGTGAAGAGGTGAAGAAGGAGAGCTGGAAAACTCAATGGGGAAGACTAGGGCAGAAGATGTGGGTCACAGGCACAGACTGGGCATGTGAAGTGTCTTGCTGGTGCATAGAACTGAGCCATGGGAACAGTGAGGGGACTAGAGGATGTTCTGGGAGCCATAAGAAACTTTAGCTGCCGCAAAGATGAGCAGAAATTGAGCAATGGAACTAACACATGAGCTTCATACTTGAATTCCCAGAGGAAGAATTTTTAAGTAAAGGAAAAAGAAATCTATAAAACATCTAATGAAGAATAAAATCATCCATAACAACATACCCAGGGATTGTCACTTAGCTATTGTTACATTTATTTTTCTAGTCTTTTCCTAAAATTATAAGTAAAAATACATATATATATGTATGTATATCATTATTTTTATCCATTCATTATGCATGCATCCATCTATCATCCATCTATGATCTCTTTTTTCTCTATATATAACATAACAAATATTTTCCTTAATATTAAGTCCTCGTCCACATTACTACCTTTCTGTGTGGCGTCTTTCCAAGTACGACAGAATTTATCGGCAGAAACTTGGACACTATCTTGATGAAAGTGTGTGAGATGCAGCCTGGGGCAAGCCCCTTTGGCTTTGGTCAAACATCTGGGACTTAACTATGGTTTGTTTTTCTCCCTGGTGGCTTTTGGCATGGGCTGATGACCCAGGGAGTCAGCATTCCTGTCAACAAAGGCCCAGAGATTGGGCAGGCTGCTAGTTACAGGTCCCAAGAATGATGCAGCCATTGTGATGCAGCTTCCAGCTTCAGCTAATCTGATATAGAAATCCCTCACAGCTGTGCTTAGAGGTTTATCTCTACGTGAGTCTAGATCTGTTTTCAATTGATTTTAACCATGACACCCATCTTGTGAACATAAAATCTCTCCTCTCCCCTGCCAGGTGTTGTCTCCTCTGGCCAAGAACCTCTTCCACAGAGCCATTTCAGAGAGTGGTGTGGTCCTCATTGCAGGCATGGTCAAGAAGAACACCAAATCTGTGACTGAAGTAGGTCCCAATCTGGACAGCTTCTGCACCCTTTTCTGAGCTTCCCTGGGGTCTTCACTGGTCTTTTTGGCTGTGGAATGCAGTTTAGGTCCTCAAACAATTCTAGAAGCAAGAATGGCTGGGCAGAAGGGCTGCTTTTTGGCTCACAGCTAAGACACATCCTGCAATTTCTGAAGTGCCTCCATGTGAATCATGTTACTCAGACACCCTGTGATTCTGCCCCGAACCTGAAACATGAAGAGATTCTGTAGCTCACCTGAGCACAAGTATTTAGAGTGGAAGAGGTAGCATTTAAAATCAAACAAATTTTATCCTTCATTTCCAATTGCCTCTTTAGAGGCATTCAAGTTAGAGAACATTGTGCCGTGTGTGTGTGTGTGTGTGTGTGTGTGTGTGTGTGTGTGTGTGTGTGTACATGGTACTTGGGGTGGACTCTGTACCCATTTAAACAGGGAAAAGCTAACAGGGGTGCAGATATTGATTATGTAATCAGGACATGCCGTTATTTCAATTAGTAACAGAGGCAATATTCTGCGGGATCCACTATCTACAACTGGTATTTTAGAGCAATGGTTCTCAACCCTCCTAATGCTGCAACCCTTTAATATAGTTCTTCATGTGGTAGTGACCCACAGCCATAAAATTATTTTCATTGCCACTTCATAACTGTAACTTTGCTACTGTTGTGAATCATAATGTAAATATCTGATATGCAGTATGTATTTTTATTGCTACAAATTGACCCAAAGGGTTGCAACCCACAAACTGAGAACTGCTGATTTAGAGACTTTACAAACCCTCTGTAACCATAAGAAACTGGGTGTGCAAGCCAAATATGGTGATGCATGACTATAATCCAAATACCTGGGGAAGAAAAGATAGGGGGAAAAACCGATGCAAGACTGAGGCCACCCTGGTCTACATTCTAAGTCCTGGGCCAGCCAAGGATACTTAGTGAAACTCTATTACAAAAACAAACAAATAAATAAAAGTGAATGAAAGAAAGAAAAGAAGAGGAGGGAGTCAGGGGGAGAAGGAGAGGGAGAGAGAAGAAGCAGAAGCAGGAAGGAGGAGGAGGAGGAGGGGGAGGAGGAGGAGAAGAAGAAGAAAATTGGGTACAGACTAGAATCCACTGTCTACATTGATGGAGGATGTAATCATTACTCTTGACCTCTGCTGTTGCCTGTGATCTTTTTCAGCTAATTGCTACTATTTTGGGGTGTAAAACCACCACATCAGCTGTCATGGTTCACTGCCTG
>CABHPH010064306.1:0-11747 GCA_902168325.1 Peromyscus nudipes
AATTATCACTATTTTGTAATGCAATTAATATACATGAAGTAAATTTTGATATATTATTTAAAGAAACGTATCCTAAATTTTCTGGATTATGTTTTAGTTTCAACATTATGTTTAGTTAATACTACTTTTAACGTTTGTGTGTATGGGCATTTTGTCTGCATGTATGTCTATACACCATGTGTGTGCCTGGTGCCCACAAAGGCCAGGAAAGAGTATCAGGTTAATTGGAACTGGAGTTACAAATGAATGAGAGCCATGCTGAGAACTGAACCTGGGTCTTATGGAAGATCAGCAAGTGCTCTTAACCACTGAACCATCTCTCTAGGACCTTGAACTAGATTTTTTAACTTTTGCTTGGGGTTGTTAGGATAGCCTCTTTGCATCTACCAGGCTTTAGTTCCAGGACCCCATCAGATACAAAAAGTGTTGGGTACTCAAGGCCTTTATATAAATGACATATTCTTTCACTGTAACATGTGTGTATCCTCCTGTGTACTGCCAGACATCTCTAATTGCTTATACTATATACAGTCAGATCAAAGTTGATCCTGTATAAGTAGTTGCTATCCTAATTTATTTAGGAAATAATGGCAAGGAAAGAATTTGTGCTTGTTCAGTATGGACATAGCAATTATAGACCTACTTACATTTTTCATTGAACAGACAGCTCTATAATCACATACATGTGGGACTGATTCAGTTTCAGGGCTTTATGGCTCTATCCATTGGAAAAAAAATGGTCTTTTCACTTTGACCTTTCCTACTGTCCCAATGGGCTATCAGGACTATTGAAGTTGATATACATTTTCTAAGTGTGTATTTTATTACATTTCACTAAGGTTTTCATGCTACCATAGGGATCTGTGTATTTGTGCTATTAATAATTTTTATAATCTCTCATATTTCACTTTGTGCTTTGCAAAGTGGTTTTTCACTGATGAATGACAATTTGTCAAGTGAAAAAAATTACACGTTTTTAAATTTTGTTTGAGATTTTTGAAATTCAAAAAAAACTCACTAATTTTGAAAAGTTAGTTTCTAAACAACTAGGTTTCATTATTGCATTTTACAAACAAAATCTTTGCTGTTTCTCGCCTGCCCTTTCCTTTTCTGCATCCCCCTTCCCTCCCTGGTTTCTCCCCCCACCCCAGTAGCCTCTCTTCTATTTTCATGTTTTGTGCTATGTTTTCCTCCTCCTTCCTTATTTTTATGTTGTCTTCTCTTTTTCTCAGCCGTCATCACAAAGTTTTCTTTATAGTTTTCTGGGTTGTTCTTTTCCCCAAGCAGACTGGGGCTGGAGACTCTGTTGCTTTTTATTATATGGGTCACATCTACTCAGTGAAATCTTTATTGCTTCTTCTCCTCTGCTACTGGTTTTAATTCCATGGATGTACAGATAGGGCTTCCCTGTTTATTAATGTGCAACATAAATTTAAGTTTTCATCATCCTATAAACTTTGGCATATCTTACGTTTTGTTTTCTATTCATCTCAAAGTACATCCTCATTCCCTTCATTTTCTTCTTTGACACAGCAGGTACTTAGAGATATACTGTTTAATTCCCACATCTTGTTCGTTTTCAATGTTTTATTATTGTTCACTGTTAGTTTTATTCCACTATAATTAGAGAATACACTGTGGTGTCCGGGGGGAAAAATGGCCCCCAAAGGGAGTGGCACTATTAAGAGGTGTGTCCTTGTTGTACGAAGTATGTCACTGTGGAGGTGGACCTTGAGGTCTCATATATGCTCAAGATACCACCCAGAGTGTCAGTTCACTTCCTGTCTGCCTGCATGATGTAGAATTCTCAGCTACTTCTCCAGCATTATGTCTGCCTGCATGCCAGGTCATGATAATAACGGACTAAACCTATGAAACTGTAAGTCACTTCCTCAATTAAATGTTTTCTTTATAAGAGTTGCCATGGTCATGGTGTCTCTTTACAACAATAAAAACCCTAACTAAGTCATACACTGTTAATTAGAATTAATTGTATTAAAATCTGTTTGTGACTTAGAATATGGTTTATCCTGGAAAACAGTCTATATGTATTTGAGAAAAGTATGTCTTCTGCTGTAGTTGGATGCTATATATAGGTGACATTATGCCCTTTTTATCTACCATGTACAAATTGTTTAGCCATTATCAAAATTGTGGCTTACAGTCTCCAGGTACTATTATAAAACTCTCTTACTTTATATGTTCTGGGACGCTATTGTTTGGTATGTATCTGTCCGTGATTGGTATAGGTGCTTGATAAATTGACCCTTTGGTCAATATATGAGTCTTCTATATCTCCTACAAAATAGTCTTGATTCAAGGTCTATGCTGTCTCATATGCTGTAGCCTCTCTTCTGGTTCTTGGTTTCTATTTCCATCAGTTATTTTTCTGTTCTTTCTCTTTTAACCTATTTGTAAGATCTAGCTTACAAAAAAAATCATATTGTCTTTCTTCATCCTCTATAGGAACACTGCCTTTGGCAATTTAACTCATTTACATTTAAAGTGATTACTGATATGAAAGGCTTTCTGCAATTCTTCTATTTTATATCAGTAAGTTGTGTAATTTTTATGCTTCTCATTCCCACAATTACTGTTTCTTTGTGTGTTTAGTTGATTTAATGCAGTCCTGTATGGTTTGGATAGTAACCATTCTCTAAAGTAGCATTTGTTAAAGACTTGGTTTCCAGTGTATTGAGAGGTACTGCAACATCTGGTAGATGGGATCCAGCAGAAGGAAGTCATTAGAGGAGATACCTTAATGGGATGTTAAGACCTCAGCCTTTTCCTCTTTCTTTGCTTCTTGGTCACAATGATATCGCAGCTTTTCTCCATTGCACTGTCCCCACCATGGTGTTCTGCCACAGAGTCCCAAGAACAATGCAGAAGCTGAGTGTGGACTGCTGCCTCAAAAAGTGTGAGCCAAAATAAGCCTTCCCCACAGGCTGGCTGTTTGTAGTACTTTTCCCTGGCAAAGGAAAGCTAACACAGCTGCTTCTCGGTTCTTCCCTCCCATCTCCTCACATAAACATTTTTGATATTTACCTAATGATTACCACAAGATGATAAATAACATCCCAAATGTATAACAAGTTGGTTAAAGAGATAGAGATTTGCTGTCTAAAGCATGATAACACTATCTTTCTATATAATGATATCTGTCTCTTTTAAAGAAATTTTTGTGACAAATTATATCCCTACATAGTCTGTACTCAATAGGGTAAATTTATAGTTCTTTTCATGTGTATGTTACAATGTTTCTTGTACATAGTAAAAGGTATATTTGTAAAACTACAGCAATACTGGATTTTGTAGTTATCTACAGAGGTACTTCCCTGGAAACATCGTGTTCATCATTTAGCTTTGTGTTTACATTTAATCTCTTTTCTTGACACTCCATCCTTTCTCATAGAACAGGTAAGTGTTGAGAGCAAATCCCTCAGCTTTTGTTTGTCTGGAAATAATCAAATTGCTATTTGTTCACTTCTTTGATTGCTTGTCTTCAGCTGGTGTTTTGCCAAAGATCTTCTTGATGGCCAAGAGCCAAAACCAAAGCAAGAGAATACAGAGGAAGAGGATAAGGGGAGCAGGGAGTTGGAGGATGGGTGAGAGGAAAGAAAATATGTTTCTAAGAACAGCAGAAATCTGTGTCTTTGCAGATTGACTCTGCAGGAGACACTGCTACTTTCCCTCAGCCACACTTCCTGCTGGCCCATCCTAGAGACCAGTCAGAGATAAAAAATTTAGTCTTCTTTTTGTAGTTATTCACTTGTGTCTTGCCTGGGGAGTGTAAATGGCTCTCAAAACTCCATGGTACCAGGCTAGAGAAATGGTTCAGTGGTTAAGTTAAAAGCACCTGTTGCTCTTGCAGACGACCAGTGTTCAGTTCTCAGGACCCACAGAGTGGCTCACAACCATCCATAACTTCAGTTCCAGAGGATGCCCTATTTCAATCTCCACAGGAACCAAGAACACAAATGGTATACCAACATACATGCACACAAAACACTTATACACATAAAATTAATAAATTTCAGATATATGTTACTCATGAATATTTTAATTCTCCAAAAGATTTTCTTTTCAGACTTAACTGTTCGGCTTTCAATATCTTTGTATTTGCCACACTTTCTTATTATGTGTATGCATGTGTGTGCATATGTGTGTGTGTGCACATATATGTGTGCACACATGTGATGCTTGTACATGTATTTGTCAATGTGGACACTCATGCTATACCACATCTGTGGATGTCAGAGGATAATCTGCCTGAGTCAGGCAAAAACCTACATATGCAAATCTCAAGTTACATTGTACCCTGTGTGGTGACATTTCTGTTACTTTTGGCAAAGGGGAGGGAAATATTGTATCTCCTGTCATGTGGCCCCCAGAGGTTAGGTCACATAAACATAATTATTTTATAATAAAATCTGATCTGCTTCTTCCAGGTCTGAGGACTAGGGCCCCACAGTGTGGTCACAAACTAAAGACTCAGCATCTACCAGCAGGCCCCAGGAGGACTGGCACGTTAACCTAGGGTATAGTGCCTGTGAGGCAAGTACTTAATTGCTGAAAAACAGCCACATCTGCCTCTTTATTCATTCATCATTTACTTGACCACTACAGGCCAAATTCTAACAAAGTTGATTCTGACAGTTTGGGCAACTCTTCAATGTTCATGTAGCAGGGTGGGCCTTCTCTGCTGGTTTAACTGATGTCACTCCTTTTGGGATATTTGTAATGCTTTTATTGCTTCCTCTACAAGCTTATTTTGTAACCTTACATCATTTTCACACTAGCCATTTCAAGGTTCCCCCATCCTAATTCCATCATCTCTGTTTTTTCTGTCCATTTCCTATTAATTTTCCCTTGCTTATGAGACATAATATGCAGCTCCTTGCATGAAATGGCCTTCACGAATTGTTAGCATTACACTGGTTCATATTCAGATTTTCTTGTCTTACTTTAATGGGTGTTAAATTTATTTTAAGGTCCAAGCATGGTGATGCACACAAGTAATTCTAGCATGTAGGAAGCTGGACTGGAGCATCACCAGTTCTAGGCTAGGTTAGCTTAAATTACACAGCATGATCCTGGAGAGGGAGAGGGCATAGACTTCAGTTATGTTTGGAAGCTATTTACTAATGATGTTGAACCATTAAGAGCTTTAAGTCCAGTTTTTAAAAGACAGGTCTACCCTGGCTTTACTCCTCAGAAAATTTAGCTGTACTGTTGTCATAATATTTCTGATTTCTGATTATGCTAATTGCTCAAAATAATCTCTGTCCTGTTCCCTGGATGGATGGATCTGGCACAGCTAGCTGGTCACGGCAAGCACTAGCAAGATTTCATCTTCCAGCTCCACGGCAGTTACTATTCTCATAGTCTTGGTGCCCTTTCCCTCTCCAGGCTCATGCTATGTAACTTAAGCCAGCTTAACCCTGCTCACTGGCGCATGCAGCTCTTTCTCTGGTCAGTTCCTCTCCTCATTGATTTCATGGACCAAATACTGAAGGAGCCTTCACTTTCTCAAACCCTGATATCTAACTCCTCAAAGCAGCAAAACTACTCCTCTGTGCCTGGGATTTCCTTCTGAGAATTGTATCTGGAAGGTGTGTACAAGAAGAAAGCCAGGATACTTCAAAGTCTCACCTTATTTGTTTGGATTAAAAAAAAAACAATCTTGGGAGCATCTCAACTCATCAGTAATAGTAGGGAGCTATCGAGAGAGAGAGAGAGAGAGAAAGAGAGAGAGAGAGAGAGAAGCCAAAAAAGAATAAATACTAGGTAGATTATAGACAGTCAGAAAGATAAATAGGTGATAAATAGATTAGATAAATGATAGATAAGATAGCTAGATGATAGATAGATAGATAGATAGATAGATAATGACAGGTGGCTTCACACATATACTGATATATTCAGAGATACCTGTGCTAATGTGTAAACCTATTTTTTCTCCTGTTAAAAGCTCAAACTGCTGGTATGTTTATGTATGTATGTATGTATATATATATATATATGTGTGTGTGTGTGTGTATGTATATATAAATGTGTGTATATATGTATATGTATGTATACATATAAAAACAAATATATATATATATAAATATATATATCTTTGTTTTCATCCCATTGTGACAGTGGAGATAGTTATGACTCCCAGCTAAGGAGCTATTGACAATTGATATCTACTGGGAGAAGCAGAACCCATTTTCTTTAAGGGTGTCACCCCAGGTAGGTTGACTACACTCCAGTGGAAGTCCACACATCCAACAGTACAAAAGCAGCACAACTGTAATTGATGGCTTATAAAAGAAAAGAAAACAAAGTCGGGTGGGTAGAGAAGGAGGTAGATCTGGAAGGAAGTAGAAGAGAGGTGAATGCGATCAAAATACACTGGACACAGTTCTCAAAGAATTTTTAAAAAAGACTAAAAGAAAACTTTGTTTTCTATAAATAATTGGAATACTTTGTCCGTCGTAATCGTGAGGATTATGTGGTATCATTACAGGGTCCTTCGATTCTTGTCTTCTTGAAGGATGACTTCGGTCAAGACAGAGATGATTCGAACTCACGTTTGTTTGGCAAAGCAGCACAAGCAACGCTAAGGAAAGTAAGCCCTCCCAAGAGGGAGTGGACTTGGGAAGCACAGCATTGTGGGTAAACTAAGCTGGAGCTCCAGAGACTGAAGGGAGCTGCCCCAAGGCAGGAAGCACAGCCTCGTGGGTAAACTGAGCAAAGCCATCAGTGCAAGGAGTTAAAGGGGTGGTCTGCCCCAAGGCAGGGGGCGCATAGTGGATTCTGTGCTGTGGGATTTAATGAATATTCATGAGGAGGGTGGCACATTCGGAAGTGAGTTGACAAAGTTCATGTAACAATCATGGTGGGCCACACATTAGTGTCATAGTGTTTTTTTTTTTTTTTTCATGATCTCCACAAAAGGGAAACTGTTGCAGAATATTCCTTTACACTGTGTGAAGATGTGCCACTATAATTGATTTAATAAAGAGCTGAATGGCCAATAGCTAGGCAGAAAGAGCTTAGGCCGGACTTCTGGGGATAGAGAGGTCTCTGGGAAGAAGAAAGGCGGAGTCGCCAGACAGACAGAGGAAGCAGGATGGGCAGTACAGAGTAAAAGTAACTAAGCCACATAAAAGAGCGCAGATTTGAAAATATGGGTTAATTTAAGTTATAAGAGCTAGTTGGGAACAAGCCTAAGCTAAGGCCGAGCACTCAAAATTAATAAGAAGTCTCCATGCGGTTACTTGGTAGCTGGCAGGCAGGACAAAGAAAGATTGGTTACAGGGAACTGTGTCAAAAACAGAAGGTCAGATTCTTGAGGTTGAAAGCCCTTCATTAGTGCACATATCAGGGTAGGGGATGCTCCAGTGCTTTAGCTTCTGGAACAATCTAGCTGCAGCTTCAAGGATGTTTAACCACAAAGGGGCGTTTTTGACTACAGCAACCAAGGTGCAGCTGTAGTTTTCCTTGGTTCCATCATAGTTGTTAGTCTGTGTGGTGGTCTTCCATGTCTACTCCCTGGAGTAGACCATTCTTACCATTTAGTCTCTTGAGTTAAGTGTATTAGAACATGCGAAAGTCAGCAATGTCTCGAATGTGTTCCTCTGGGGAGAGAGCTGTTCCAAGCCTGGAAGCCTGCCTGTTTGGAGCCTGGAAACCTGCCAAGATCAGCTTTGTTTGTCTTCCAGAGCACTGTCTTTCCTCTTATCTGGTGTGTGTGACAGTTTACCATTCAGCAAACCCTCTCATTTACTTTCCTGGGTATTCCTAATCCCGCCACTATAACCCTAACATTTTTAATTGAAAATATTTTTTTTCATACAATACATTCTGATCGTGATTTCCCCTCCCCCAACTCCTTCCAGACACTCCCCCCCTCCTCACCCACCCAAATCCACGCTCTTTCTCTCTCTTTCATTAGAAAACAAACAGGCATCTAAAAAGTAATAATAAAATAAAAATCAGAATAGGACAAAACATACAAAGAAACAAACTGTTTAAAAAACAATAGAGCCAAAGAAAAAAAGCACAAAAAAATACAAACACAGAGACACACACATTTGCACGTATAGAAATCCTATAAAAAGGCAAAATCAGGAAACACAATATATAAACAAAAGACCTGTAAGCTAGAAAAAGGCCCAGACAAAGCATTATGAAATAAACAAAAACAAAAACCCTCCAAAAACACCAGTTTATTTTGTGTTGGCCGCCTACTGCTGGGCATGGGGCCTGCCCTTAGGTGTAGTTTGTATATTCAGTGAGACTCCATTGGAGAAAACTAATTTTTCCTTTAAGAGAGGTAAAACCCTACTATTCTAATATCTACTTAACCCTAAAGTGTGTTTCCTCAGAACAATCAGATAACTAACTCTACCATGTTCATATTTATTTCAGCCCCATGGGAAAAATCACACATGTATAAACTCTACACTTTTTTAGGCCTCTCATCTAATTTTGCTTTTATTTAAATAAGACTCAACTAGCGCTTGTGGTTTATATTTTTCTTATTTACAAATTTATTCTAATTGTACAAAATTTTACCACTGTTGGACACAGTATTTTCTATTTAATGATAAATCTTGATTCAATAAGAAGTTTCAATCCACTCATGTTTCCATCCCTAATTTAAATCTGATTTAAATAATTTCAGTAGCCTAGAAAGTGTTCTGTACATTTCTATGCTGGCCAGCAACATGTTTTACTTATCCAAACAGCCCCTCAGATGAGCGTGCATAAATATACCTTTCCATCTACTATCACTTCATCCTAAATGTCTTTATTTACACAGTTGTACTGATTACAATCAGTAATCATATAAGTCAGTTTTTTCTAAATCCATGTCTGTGCCTGTAAGTAGAATGTTTGCTCATTTAATTGCTGATATTTTAGCTATTAATGTCATCCATCAAAATAAGATCCTGTCTATCACATATCCCATACTATTCCAATACTTTATGTCTGGTGTGTTCGGTCTATTATTCAGCACAAACTGAATAAATGAATTGCTGTAATAAATACATCATACCCTCCATGCAGTGGGCTCTCTTGGCTGATCATGAGTTTAAAGATACGGTAGAAGAGGGATCTACAAACCCCAAATGGGGCTGACAGATGTGGTTTTCAGATGGCAATCACATGCGCCTGGATTTCAAACTCTCATGATCTGGTTAATTTTAACCTGTAAAATCAGTTCTTTGCAGACATACTGACGCCGTTGAAGTAATAAATAACTTGGAGAATGCCTTCTTTAGCTTATCTCAATTCTTACCTGGAATGCAGAACGTCAGTGAATGACCTCCAGGCCAAATCTGTTGCTGTTCTTCGCAGAAACCCACAGCCACCACAATTACATCCACTGCTTTGCAGCGACCCTTTTGAAGTTGTTTGTTTGTTTGTTTGTTTGTTTGGTTGGTTGGTTGGTTGGTTGGTTGGTTGGTTGGTTGGTTGGTTGGTTGGTTTCCCCAGACATGCAAGATGCCTTTTCAGTGCACTTATTCTGATCCAACCTTGTTTGGGCTCAGATGAGTTCTGTTTATATTCAGTGTGTCTCATTTTACTTTTCACACTGACAAGCTCATTCTTGAAACTGTTTAATGTAACTTTTCATTCAGAACATACTATGAACTGAAAATTAAAGATGTCTAATTTATGGCATAGAGAAAAAAATGTCATCTCAGAGAAACCAAACAGAAAGAAGTAAAAAACTGCATACACACTGTTCAAGACGAGGAAAAAAAGTATGATGTTTTTATTAGATTTAAATATTTCCTAATCTTGATATGCTATGTCTTCTGCTTGGATGACCAGATGCGAAGTATTCTCACTGAGGTCATATTCGCTTGATTATTTGCTTAACCTTCATCCTAGAACTACACTTACATTGAGTGTTGGATTCTAATGAGCCCCTTACAGTAAAAACACAGGAAAATGTCCTCCACATTTGTTATAAAATGTTTTGTGGTGAATTCCATCACACATTTGTTTTGTTTTGTTTTCTTTAAATGTGTTTTTTCCTCCTCTTTGGACTACATTTAGGAAAACAAGGGTTAAAAAATAAAATGTTTAATTCTGGTAATGATATGAAACTTTAAATTTAAAATATATGCTACTGCTTACTTTCATATCTACTATATTATACCATGTTAATCATATGTGTGTGTAATTCAGTAATCTGAATATTTGTAATATAGTTACATAACTAACCTCAGCTCAGCTCAGATTGCTTTTAGGGATCAGAGTATAGACATGATTAGGAATACATAAATACATCTCAGTATAAAGCACATTTATTATGAAGATATTTTTCTTCTTACAAGCTTCACCAATGCATTTTTTACTTCCTTGTTTCTCAGACTGTATATCAGTGGATTTAGCATGGGAATCACTGTGGTATAAAACACTGAGGTCACTTTCTCATGGATGAGTGAACCATTCGAAGCAGGTTTCAGATACATGGACATGAGCGACCCATAAAATATAAGAACAGCTGTCAGATGGGAGCTGCAGGTGTTAAAGGCTTTGGACTTGCCCTCTTTCGAGTGGATGCGGAGGATGCTGGCCAGAATAAACCCATATGATATGATTATTGTCAGGCTGGTGGCTACCATATTAAAGCCACCAATGATAAAAATCAAAAGCTCATCAACATAAGTGCTGGAACAGGAGAGTTGAATAAGAGGGACGATGTCACAGAAATAATGTTTAATGATGTTGGATTTGCAGAAAGATAACCTTAATATACAGCCCCCATGAATCACGGCGTCAGTGAAGCCTACCGAAAAGACAGCAGCCACCAGTAAAGAACAGACCCGAGGGGACATGATGACTGCATAGAGCAGCGGACTGCAGATGGCCACATAACGATCGTAGGCCATGGCTGCCAACATGTAGCATTCAGAAATGACAAAAATACAGAAAAAGAAGAGCTGAGCCATACAATCGGAATAAGAGATAGCTTTATCCCTGGTTAGAAACCCCACCAGCATTTTGGGAGTAACAACAGATGAGTAGCAGAAATCTAAAAAGGACAAACTACTGAGAAAATAGTACATGGGGGTATGCAGTTGAGAGTTCAGCTTGATGAGTGCCATCATGCCAAGATTTCCCACTGTAGTGACTATGTAAATCACCAAGAAGAGACAGAAAAGGGGCAGCTGTAGCGCTGGCTCCTCGGTTAACCCCAACAGCAGAAACTCAGTCACCGTGGACTGATTTCTTAAGCTCATTTCTCCTCTGAGAAATTTGTAAAGATGAGGGGGAGGGGGGGAAATGTCAAATAAGAGCGAATCCTTGTTCTCGAGTCCTCCAGAGCCCAGGTGTTTCTAGCTGTGAAAACAAAGACTGTGTTATAAAATTCAAGGTGTCAGCATATACAATGGGAAGTCAGTAAGCACCTACTACCATCGGTTTTATGAACCACCAATACACTTCACCATCTCCTCCAGGGCCTCAAATTCTCCGGGCAAAGGATCAAACATTCCACCCTAGAATCTAGGACAGGAGTCATGCTAAGGGTTGTGAAGGCATTCTCCTGAAGCAAGTCAGCAGAAGGACATAACTAAGAGAATGGAACCAAGACACTTCTCAAAAGACCGTGTGACTGTGGCTCACTCTGCTTTGCCCACACAGAAGTTGTTATCACTATCAACTATTTGTTTTTGCATTCTAGATTTTCCAGCATTGATAACAGAATACTGGCTAAGTGAAAGTATTAAGAGGTA